>CM040425.1:114681622-114889868 GCA_022702705.1 Papilionanthe hookeriana x Papilionanthe teres
TTAACTTTTTGGTCAAAAGTTTATCTATTGGGTCAATGGGTTGGTCATTGGGTCAATGATTGACCATTTTGACCAAAGTTTACTTTTTGGTCAGTGATTGACTTATGGCTCAATAATTTCGCATTCGGTCAAAATAAAACTATTTTGGTGAAAATCGACTTTTAGTCAAAGGTTGACCTATTGGGTCATTGGGTCAAGGATTAGCATTTTAACCAAAGTTGATTTTTTGGTTAAAAGTTGACCTGTTGGGTCAATGGGTTGGTCATTGCGTCAAAGATTGACCTTTTGACCAAAGTTGAATTTTTGTTTAAAGGTCAATGGGTTGGTCATTGGGTCAAAAATTGACCATTTTAACCAATGTTGACATTTTGGTTAAAAGTTGACCCATTGGGTCAATGGGGTGGTCATTAGGTCAAAAAGTAACTATTTTGACCAAAATAAACTTTTTGGTCAAAAGTTGACCTATTGGGTCAATGGGTTGGTCTTTGGGTCAAGGATTGACCATTTTGACCAAAGTTGATTTTTTGGTAAGGGATTAATTTATTGGGTCAATAATTGGTCATTAGGTCAAAAATTGACTTTTGACCAAAATTGACTTTTGACCAAAATTGACTTCTTTGTCAAATATTGACATATTCGGTTAATAGGTGGGTCAATTGGTCAAGGATTTGATCATTTTCACCAAAGTTGACTTTTAGTCATAAGTTGACTTATTGGGTCAATGGGTTGGTCATTATGTCAGTAATTAACCATTTTGACCAAAGTTAACTTTTTGGTCAAAATTTAAGCTATTGAGTCAATGGGGTGGTCATTAGATCAAAAATTGACTATTTTGACTAAAATTGACTTTTTGGTCAAAAATTGACCTATTGGGTTACTGGGTTGGTCATTGGGTCAGGGATTCACTATTTTGACCTTTTTGTCAAAAGTTGACTTATTGGGTAAATAGGTTGGTCATTGGGTCAAGGATTGATCATTTTGACCAAAGTTGTCTTTTTGGTCAGAGATTGACTTGTTGGGTCAATAATTGGTCATTACGTCAAATATTGACCATTTTGACCAAAATTGACTTTTTTTTAGTTAGAGATTGACTTATTGGATCAACAATTAGTCATGAGGTTAAAAATTGACTAAATTTTGACCAAAATTGTCTTTTTGGTCAAAAGTTAACCTACTGGGTTCATAAGTTATTCATTGCGTTAAAGATTGACTATCTTAACTAAAGTTAACTTTTTGGACAAAAACCGACCTATTGGGTCATTAGGTTGATCATTGGGTCGGAATATGACCATTTTTACCAAAGTTGACTATTGTTCAAAAGTTGACCTATTGTGTCAATAGGGTGGTCATTAGGTTAAAAATTGACTATATCGACCAAAATTGACTTTTGGTCAAAAGTTGACCTATTGTGTCAATGGACTGTTCATTGGGTCAAGGATTGATCAATCTTCATTTTTCCCAAATTTCAATTTTTTGACCCCCGGGGCCCTGAACCCACAAAACCTACCAAATACCCTTAAAATTTCCAAAATTGCCTAAACTGTCCAAAATTCCTTAAAATCAATCCTAAACATTCACCACCACTCAAATTGATCATACATGACCAAATATACCAAAATTTTCAAAAATAGCCCCCAAAACATTTTGACCAAAGTTTATTTTTTGTCAAAAGTTCACCTATTGGGTCAATGGGTTGGTCATTGGGTTAAGGATTAACCATTTGACGAAAGTTGACGTTTTGGTCAGAGATTGACTTATTGGGTCAATAATTGGTTATTAGGTCAAAAATTGACTATTTTAACTAAAATTAACTTTTTGGTCAAAAATTAACCTATTGGGTCAATGGGTTGGTCATTGGGTCAACATTAGATCATTTTGGCTAAAGTTGACGTTTTAGTCAAAACTTGACCAATTGGGTCAATGTGTTGGTCGATGGGATAAAAATTGACCGTTTTAACTAAATTTGACCTATTGGGTCAATGGGGTTGTCATTCAGTATAAAATTGACTATTTTGACAAAAGTTAACTTTTTGGTCAAAAGTTAACTTATTTGGTCAATGGTTTGATCTTTAGTTCAAGGATTGACTATTTTGACCAAAATTGATTTTTTGGTCAAAAGTTGACCTATTGGGTCAATGGGTTGGTCTTTGGGTCAAGGAACGGCCATTTTGACAAAAGTTAACTTTTTGGTAAAAGATTTACTTATTGGGTCAATAATTGGTCATCAGATCAAAAATTGAAAATTTTGACCAAAATTGACTTCTTGGTCAAATATTGACCTATTTGGTCAATGGGTTGATCATTGGGTCAAGGATTGATCATGTTGACTAAAGTTGACTTTTTGGTCATAAGTTGACCTAATGGGTCAATGGGTTGGTCATTGGGTCAGAAATTGACCATTTTGACCAAAGTTGACCTTTTGGTCAAAAGTTAACCTATTGGGTCTTTGGGGTGGTCATTAGATCAAAAATTGACTATTTTGACGAAAATTGAATTTTTGGTCAAAAGTTAACCATTGGGTTAATGGGTTGGTCAATGGGTCAAGGATTAACTATTTTGACTTGTTGGTCAAAAGTTGACCTAATGTGTAAATGGGTTGATCATTGGGTAGGATGGACCATTTTGACCAAAGTTGTATTTTTGGTCAGAGAATGACTTATAAGCTCAATAATTGGTCATTAGGACAAAAATGACTATTTTTATGGAAAGTTGAATTTTTTGTCAAATGTTGAACAATTGGGTAAACGGGGTGGATCATTTTGACCAAAGTTGATTTTTTAGTTAAAAGTTGACTTATTGGGTCAATGTGTTGGTCATTAGGTCAAAAGTTGACTATTTTGACAAAAATTGACTTTTTGGATCAAAAGTTGACATAGTTTGGTGAATAAGTTGCTCATTGGGTCAAGGATGATCATTTCGACAAAAGTTAACTTTTTGGTCAAAAGTTAACCTATTGGGTCAATGAGTTGGTAATTGGGTCAAGGATTGACGATTTTAACCAAAGTTTACTTTTTGGTCAGAGATTGACTTATTGGGTCAATAATTTGCATTAATTAAAAAATTGAATATTTTGACCAAAATTGACTTTTTGGTCAACTGTAGACCTTTTGGGCTAATGGGTTGGTCATTGAGTCATGGATTGATCATTTTGATTTTTTGGTCAAAGTTTACCTATTGGGTCAATGGGTTTGTCATTGAGTTAAGGATTGACATTTTGACCAAAGTTGTCTTTTTGGTCAGAGATTGACTTGTTGGGTCAATAATTGGTCATTTGGTTAAAAATTGTCTATTTTTTCCAAATTTTAATTTTTGGTTAAATGTTGACCCATTGGGTAAATGGGGTGGTTATTGGGTCAAAATATGAACATTTTGACCAAAGTTGATTTTTTGGTAAAAGGTTGACCAATTGGGTCAATGGGATGGTCATTAGGTCAAAGTTGACTAATTTGACCAAAATTGACTTTTTTGGTCAAAATTTGACCTATTTTGGTCAATGGGTTGGTCATTGGATCAAGGATTGACCATTTCAACAAAAGTTAACTTTTTGGTCAAAAGTTAACCTATTGGGTCAATGGGTTGGTCATTGGGTTAAGGATTGACGATTTTGACCAAATTTGACTTTTTGGTCAGAGATTGTCTTATTGGGTCAATAATTGATCATTAATTCAAAATCGACTATTTTGACTAAAATTGACTTTTTTTGTCAAAAATTATCCTATTAGGTAAATGGGTTGGTCATTGGGTCAAGGATTTACCATTTTGACCAAAGTTGAATTTTTGGCCAAAAGTTGATCTATTGAGTCAATGGGTTGGTTATTGGGTCAAGGATTGACCATTTTGACCAAAGTTAACTTTATTGTCAAAAGTTGTCTTTTTAGGTCAATGGGTTAAGCATTGGGTCAAGGATTGACAATTTCGACTGAAGTTGACTTTTTGGTCAGAGATTGACTTATTGGGTCAATAATTGGTCATTATGTCAGAAATTGACTATTTTGACCAAAATTAACATTTTGTTCAAATTTGACCCATGGGGTCATTGGGTCAAGTATTGACCATTCTGACCAAAGTTGACTTTTTTGGCAAAAGTTAATCTATTGGGTCATTGGCTTGGTTATTAGGTCACAAATTGACCATTTTAACCAAAGTTGACTTTTTTGTCAAAAGTTGACCTGTTGGGTCAATTGGGGGTTGTTAGGTGATAAATTGACTATTATGACTAATATTTACTTTTTTTTGTCAAAAGTTAGTCAATTGGCTCAATGGGTATTTCATTGTGTCAAGTATTGAACATTTTGACCAAAATTTATATTTTAGTCAAAATTTGACCCATTGGTTCAATTGGGTGGTCATTAGGTCAAAAGTTAACAATTTTGACTAAAATTGACTGTTTGGCCAAAAGTTTACGTATTGGGTCAATGGGTTCATCATTTGGTCAAGGGTTGACCATTTTGATCAAAGTTTATTTTTTGGTAATAAGTTGACCTACTAGGTCAACGGGTTGGCCATTGGGTCAAGGATTGACAATTTTGACCAAAGTTGACTTTTTGGTCAAAATTTGACCTATTGGGTCAACGGGTTGGTCATTTGATCAAGGATTGATCATTTTGAACAAAGTTGACTTTTTGCTCGAAAGTTGACCTATTGGGTCTATAATTGGTCATTATTTCAAAAATTGACTTTTTTAATCAAAATGGACTCTTTGGCCAAAAGTTGACCTATTGGGTCAATGGTTTGGTCATTGGTTCAAGGATTGATCATTTTGACCAAAGTTGACTTTTTGGTCAAAAGTTGACCTACTGGGTCAATGGGTTGGTCATTGGGTCAATGATTGACCATTTTGACCAAAGTTGACGTTTTGGTTAGAAATTGACTTATTGGGTTAATAATTAGTCATTAGGTCAAAAATTGATTATTTTGACAAAAATTGACTTTTTGGTCAAAAGTTGACATATTCGGTCAATGGGTTGGACATTGGGTTAAGGAATGTCCTTTTTGACCAAAGTAGACTTTTTGTTCCAAAGTTGACCTATTGAGTTAATGGGTTGCTTTTTGGGTCAGAAATTGACAATTTTAAACCAACTTGATATTTTGGTCAAAACTTGACTTAATGGGACAATGGGGTGGTCATTAGATTAAAAATTGACTATTTTGACCAAAATTGACTTTTTGTTCAAAAGTTAACCTATAAGGTCAATGAGTTGGTCATTGGCTCAAAGATTGACCATTCTGACCAAAATTGACTTTTTGTTCAAAAGTTAACCTATTGGGTCAATGGGTTGATCTTTGGGTCAAGGATTAACTATTTTGTTTAAAGTTGGCTTTTTGGTAAGAGATTGACTTATTGGGTCAATAATTGGTTATTAGGTTAAAAAATGACTTTTTTGATCAAAATTGACTTCTTTGTCAAATATTGACCTCTTGGGTCAGTGGATTGGTTAATTGGTCAAGCATCATTTTGACCAAAGCTGACTTTTTGGTCATAAGTTAACCTATTAGGTCTAGAGGATAGTCATTGGATCGAAATCGATCATTTTGCCCAAAGTTGAATTTTTAGTCAAAAGTTAACCTATTAGGTCGATGGGTCGGTCATTAGATCAAAATTGATTATTTTAACCAAAATAGACTTTTTGGTCAAAAGTTAGGCTATTGGGTTATTGAGTTAGCATTGGGTCAAGGATTGACCGTTTTGATTTTTGGTCGAAGGTCATTGATCAGTCGATGGAATGGTCATTAGATTCAAGGATCGACAATTTTGACCAATGTTGTCTTTTTGGTCAGAGATTGACTTAGTAGGTCAATAATTAGTCATTAAATCAAAAATTGACTATTTTTTACCAAAGTTGAATTTTTGGTCAAATGTTGACCCATTGGGTAAATAGAGTGGTTATTGGGTCACAATATATACATTTTGACCAATGTTGATTTTTTGGTAAATTGTTTAACCTATTGGGGTCAATGGGGTGGTCCTTAGGTCAACAATTTATTATTATGGCCAAAACTAACTTTTTGGGTCAAAAGTTGACCTAGTTTGGTCAATGGGTTGGTCATTGGCTCAAGGATTGACCGTTGCGGCCAAAGTTAACTTTTTGCTCAAA
This sequence comes from Papilionanthe hookeriana x Papilionanthe teres, assembly GCA_022702705.1. Classification (NCBI taxonomy): domain Eukaryota; kingdom Viridiplantae; phylum Streptophyta; class Magnoliopsida; order Asparagales; family Orchidaceae; genus Papilionanthe; species Papilionanthe hookeriana x Papilionanthe teres. The sequence continues at coordinate 114,687,718 of CM040425.1, forward strand.
AGTTGACCTATCGGGTCAATGGTCTAGTCATTAGGTCAAGGATTGACGATTTTGACCAAAATTGACTTTTCAGTCAAAGATTGACTTATTGGGTCAATAATTGGTCATTAATTTAAAAATTAACTATTTTGTCCAAAATTGACTTTTTGGTCAAAAGTTGACATATTTGGTCAATAAGTTGGTCATTGGTTCAAGGATTTTCCATTTTAACCAAAGTTTAATTTTTGGTTAAAAGTTGACTGATTGGGTCAAGTGGGTTGGTTATTGAGTCAAGGATTCACCATTTTGACCAAAGATGATTTTTTGGTCATAAATTGACTTACTGGGTTGATAATTGGTCATTAGGTTAAAAATTGACTATATTAACCAAAATTGACTTTTTAGTCAAAAGTTGACCTATTGCATCAATGGGTTGTCATTGGGTTAAGGATTGCCCATTTTGACCAAAGTTGACTTTTTGGTCAAAAGTTGACCTACTGGGTCAATGGGTTAAGCATTGAGTCAAGGAATGACCATGTTGACTAAAGTTGACTTTTTGCTCAGAGATTGACTTATTGGGTCAATAGTTGGTCATTAGGTCAAAAATTGACTATTTTGACCAAAATTGGCATTTTTGTTAAGGTTGACCAATGGGGTCATTGGGTCAAAGATTGACAATTTTAACCAAAGTTGACTTTCTGGTCAAAAGTTGACCTATTGGTTCAATGTGTCTAGTTATCGGGTCAAAAATTCACCATTTTAATTAAAGTTGAATTTTTTGGTCAAAAGTTGACCAATTGCGTCAATAGGGTGGTTGTTAGGTTAAAAATTGACTATTTTTAGCAATATTTACTTTTTTCTTCAAAAGTTGATCAATTGGGTCAATGGGTATATCATTTTGTTATGGATTGACCATTTTGACTAAAATTGATATTTTGGTCAAAATTTGACCCATTGGGTAAATTTATTGGTCATTAGGTCAAAAGTTGACTATTTTGACCAAAATTGTCTTTTTGGGCAAAAGTTCACCTATAGGGTCAATGGGTTGATCATTTGGTCAACGATTTACCATTTTGACCAAAGTTGATTTTTTGGTAATAGGTTGACCTATTGGGTCAATGGGTTGGCTTTTGGGGCAAGGATTAACCATTTTGACTAAAGTTAAATTTTTGGTCAGAGATTAACTTAATGGGTCAATAATTGGTCATTAGGTGAAAATTCGACTATTTTTACCAAAATTAACTTGTTAGTTAAAAGTCGACTTATCGGTCAATCGGCAAGTTATTGGGTCAAGGATTGACCTTTCTGACCAAGGTTGACCTTTTGGTCAAAAGTTGACCTATTGGGTCAATAATGGGTCATTATGTCAAAAATTGACTTTTTTTTACCAACATTGACTTTTTGGTCAAAAGTTGACTTATTGGGTCAAGGAGTGATCATTTTGACAAAATTTGACTTTTTGGTCAAAAATTTACCTATGGGTCAACGGGTTGGTCATTGGGTCAATGATTCACCATTTTGACTAAAGTTAAGTTTTTGGTCGGAGATTAACTTATTGGGTCAATAATTGGTCATTCGGTCAAAATTAACTTTTTTAACCAAAATAAAGTTTTTCGTTAAAAGTTAACCTATTAGATCAAGGATTGAACTTTTTTACCAAAGTTGACATTTTGGTTAAAAGTTAACTTATTGGGTCAATGGGTTGGTCATTGGGTTAATTTTTTTGTTAGAGATTAACTTATTGGGTCAATAATTGGTCATTAGGTCAACAATTGACTATTTTGACTAAAATTGACTTTTTGGTTAAAAGTTGATCTATTGAGTCAATGGGTTGGTCATTGGGTAAAGGATCGACCATTTTGACTAAAGTTGACTTTTTGTTCAAAAGTTGACCTATTGGGTCAATGGGTTGGTCATTGGGCAAAAATTGACATTTAACCAAAGTTGACATTTCATTCAAAAGTTGAACTATTGGGTTAATGGGGTGGTCATTAGGTTAAAAATTGACTATTTTGACCAAAATTGACTTTTTGGTCAAAAGCTGACCTATTAAGTCAATGGGCTGAACATTGGTTCAAGGATCGAACATTTTGACCAAATTCGACTTTTTGGTAAGAGATTGACTTATTGGTCAATAATTGGTCATTAGGTGAAAAATTGACTATTTTGACCAAAATTGACTTATTTGTCAAATATTGACCTATTGGGTCAATGGGTTGGTCAATTCGTCAAGGATTTAATCATTTTGACAAAAGTTGACTTTTTGTTCATAAGTTGACCAATTGGGTTAATGGGTTGGAATTGGGTCAATAATTGACTATTTTGACCAAACTTGACTTTTTGGTCGAAAGTTAACCTATTGGGTCAATGGGGTGGTCATTGGATCAAAAATTGACTATTTTGACCAAAATTGACTTTTTGGTTAAAAATTGACCAATTTGGTTAATGGGTTGGTCATTGGGTCAAGGATTGACTATTTTGTCTTTTTGGTCAAAAGTTGACCTATTGGGTCAATGGGTTGGTCATTGGGTCAAGGATTGACCATTTTGACAAAAGTTGTATTTTCGGTCAGAGATTGACTTGTTGGGTTAATAATTGGTCAATAGGTAAAAAATTAACTATATTTACCAAAGTAGAATTTTTTTGTCAAATGTTGACCCATTGGGTTAATGGAGTGGTTAATGGTAAAAATATGACCATTTTGACTTTTTGGGTAAGAATATGACCATTTTGACCAAAGTTGATTGTTTGGTAAAAAGTTGACCTATTGGGTCAATGTGGTGGCGCTTAGGTTAAAAATTGACTATTTTAACCGAAATTGACTTTTTGGGTCAAAAGTTGACATATTTTGGTCAATGAGTTGGTCATTAGGTCAATGATTGACCATTTCGACAAAAACTTAACTTTTTGGTCAAATGTTGACCTATTAGGTTAATGGGTTGGTCATTGGGTCAAGGATTGACGATTTTGACCAAAGTTGACCTTTTAGTCAGAGATTGACTTGTTAGGTTGATAATTGATCATTAATTCAAAAATTGACTATTTTAACTAAAATTGACTTTTTGGTCAAAAGTTGATATATTCAGTCAATGGGTTGGTCATTGGGTCAAAGATTTACAATTTTGGCCAAAGTTAACTTTTTGGCCAAAAGTTAACCTATTGGGTCAAGAGGTTGGTCATTGGGTCGAGGATTGCCCATTTTGACCAAAGTTAACTTATAGGTCAAAAGTTAACCTATTGGGTTAATGGGTTAGTCATTAGGTCGAGGATTGACCATTTTGACCAAAGTTGACTTTTTGGTCAGAGATTCACTTAATGGTTCAATAATTGGTCATTAGGTCAAAAATTGATTATTTTGACCAAAGTTAAATTTATGGTCAAAAGTTGATCCATTGCGTCAATTGGGTGGTCATTATGTAAAAAATTGACAACTTTGACTAAAGATAGCTTTTTGGTCAAAAGTTGACCAATTTAGTTCAATGAGGTGGTTATTAGGTCAAAAATTGATAATTTTGACCAAAATTGACTTTTTGGTTAAAAGTTCACATATTGGTTCAATGTGTTGGTCATTAGGTCAAGGATTGATCAATTTAGCCAAAGTTGATTTTTTGGTCAAAAGCTGACCTATCGGTGTTGGTCGGTCATTTCGGTCGAAATCGATCATTTCGACCAAAGTTGACTTTTGGTTAAAACCGACCTATTGAGTCGTTGGGTGGTCGTTAGGTCAAAATCGACTATTTTGGCCAAAACTGACTTTTTGGTCAAAAGTTGACCTCTTGGGTCAATGAGTTGGTCATTGGTTCAAGGATTGACCATTTTGATCAAAGTTGACTTTTTGGTCAAAAGTTGACCTATTGCATCAATGAGGGTCATTTGGTCAAAGATTGACTTATTGGGTTAATAATTGGTCATTAAGTCATAAATTGACTATTTTGACCAAAATTTAATTTTTAGTCAAAAATTGACCCATTGGGTCAATGGGGTGATTCTTGGGTAAGAAGTTGACCATTTTGACCAAAGTTGACTTTTTGGTCAAAAGAGACCTATTGGGTCACTGAGTTGGTCATTGGGTCCAGAATTGACCATTTTGACCAAAAGTTGACTTTTTAGTCAAAAGTTAACCTATTAGGTCAATGGGTTGGTCATTGGGTCAGGGATTGGCCATTTTGATCAAAATTGACTTTTGTCTCAAAAGTTGACCTATTGGGTCAATGGGTTGGTCATTGGGTCAATGATTGACCATTTTGACTAAAGTTGAATTTTTGTCAGAGATTGACTTAGTGGGTCAAATATTAGTCATTAATTCAAAAATTGACTATTTTGAACAAAATTGACTTTTTGCTCAAAAGTTGACCAATTAGGTCAATGGGTTAGATATTGGGTCAAGGATTGACCTTTTTTCACCAATGTTGACTTTTCTGGTCAAAAGATTGACCATTTTTACCAAAGAGTTGACATTTTTGGGTCATTGGGTCAAGGATTGACCATTTTTACCAAAGAGTTGACATTTTTGTCAAAGATTGACTTACTGGGTTAATATTTGGTTATTAGGTCAAAAATTGACTATTTCGACCAAAATTGACTTTTTGGTCAAAAATTGACCAATTAGGTCAATGGGTTGGTCATTGGGTCAAGGATTGACCATTTTGACCAAAGTTGACTTTTTGGTCAGAGATTGACTTGTTGGGTCAATAATTGGTCATTGTGTCAGAAATTGAGTATTTTGATGAAGGATGACTTTTTGGTCAAATGTTGACCTATTTAAATCAATGAAGCGGTCATTAGGTCAAAAATTGACAATTTTAACCAAAATTGACTTTTTGGTCAAAAGTTGACCTATTGGGTCAATGGGCTGGTGATTGGTTTAAGGATTGTCCATTTTGGCCAAAGTTGACTTTTTGGTTAAAAGTTGACATATTGGGTAAAGGATTGACCATTTTGACCAAAGTTGACATTTAGGTCAAAAGTTGACCTATTGAGGCCAATAATTCGTCATTAAGTTAAAAATTGACTATTTTGACCAAAATTGAATTTTTTTATCAAAAGTTGATCTATTGGGTTAGTGGGTTGGTCATTGGGTTAATGATTCCCCATTTTGACCAAAGTTGACATTTTGGTCAAAAGTTGACCTATTGGGTCAATGGGTTTGTCTTTGGGTCAAGGATTGACAAGTATGACCAAAGTTAACTTTTTGGTCAGAGATTGACTTGTTGGGTCAATAATTGGTCTTTTGGTCAAAAATTGATAATTTTAACCAAAATTGAATTTTTGTTCAAAAGTTGACCTACTGGGTCAAGTAGTTGGTCACTGGGTCAAGAATTGACCATTTTGATAAAGGTTGACTTTTTAAAAGTCAACCTTTTGAGTCAATGGTTTGGTCATTGGGTGAGAAATTGACCATTTTGACAAAAGTTAACTTTTTGGTCAAAAGTTGACATATTGGGTCAATGGGTGGTCATTAGGTCAAAAATTGATTATTTTGACCGAAATTGACTTTTCGGTCAAAAGTTGACCTATTTTGCCAATGGGTTGGTGATTGGGATTGACCATTTTGACGTAAGTCGACTTTTTGGTCAAACGTTGACCTATTGGGTCAATAGGTTGTTCATTAGGAAAAGGATTGACCATTTTGATTAAAGTTGACTTTTTGGTCAAATATTGATTTATTTAGTCAATTATTGGTCATTGGGTTAAAAACTGACATTTTTTACCAAAGTTAAATCTTTGGTCAAAAGATGACGCATTGGGACAACAGGGTGGTCATTGGGTCAGAAATTGACAATTTTGACCAAAGTTGACATTTTGGTCAAATGTTAACCTATTGGGTCAATGACTTGGTAATTGGGTCAAGAATTGACCATTTTGACCAAAGTTAACTTTTTGGTCAAAAGCTGACCTATTGGGTCAATGGGTTGGTCATTGGGTCAGAAATTGACCATTATGACCAAAGTTGACTTTTTAGTCAAAAGTTAACCTATTGGGTCTATGTGGTGGTTATTAGGTCAAAAATTGACTCTTTTGACAAAGAATGACTTTTTCAATCAAAAGTTAACCTATTGGATCAATGGGTCGCTTATTGGCTCTCACCGTTTTGACCAAAGTTGACCTTTTGGGTCAATGGGGTCTTTGTGTCAAGGATTGACCATTTTGACCAAAGTTGACTTTTTGGTCAGAGATTGACTTATTGGGTTAATAATTGGTCATTAGGCCAAAAATTGATTATTTTCACCAAAATTGAATTTATGGTCAAAAGTTGACCCACTGGGTCAATGGGGGGTCATTAGGTCAGAAATTGACCATTTTGACCAAAGTTGACTTTTCGATCAAAAGTTTACCTATTTGATCAGTTAAGAATTGATCATTTTTACCAAAAGTTAACTTTTTGCTCAAAAGTTGACCTATGTCAATGGGTTTGTCATTGGGTCAAGGATTAACCATTTTGACCAAAATTGACTTTTCTCTCAAAAGTTGACCTATTGGGTTAATGGGTTGGTCATTTGGTCAAGGATTGACCATTTTGAGCAAAGTTGACTTTTGGACAGAGACTTACTTTTTGGGTTAATAATTGGTCATTCATTCAAGAATTTACTATTTTTACCAAAACTGACTTTTTGGTCAAAAGTTGACCAATTAGGTCAATGGGCTGGTTATTGGGTCAAGGATTAACGTTTTTTACCAAAGTTGACTTTTTGGTCAAAAGTGGATCTATTAGTTCAATGGGTTGTTGCTGGGTCAAGGATTGACCATTTTGACCAAAGTTGACATTTTTGTCGAAGATTAACTTACTCGGTCAATAATTGGTCATTAGGGCAAAAATTAACTATTTCGTCCAAAATTAACTTTTTATCTAAAAGTTGACCAATTGGATCATTGGGTTGGTCATTGGGTCATTGTGTCAAAAGTTGGCCTTGTTTGGTGAATGGGTTGCTCATTGGGTCAAGGATTGACCATTTCGACAAAAGTTAACTTTTTGGTCAAAAGTTGACCTATTGGATCAATGAGTTTGGGTAAAGAATTGACGATTTTAACCAAAGTTTACTTTTTGGTCAGAGATTGACTAGTTGGGTCAATAATTTGTCATTAATTAAAAAATTGAATATTTTGACCAAATTGACTTTTTGGTCAACAGTAGACCTTTTGGGCTAATGGGTTGGTCATTGAGTCAAGGATTGAACATTTTGATTTTTTGGTCAAAGTTTACCTATTGGGTCAATGGGTTGGTCATTGAGTTAAGGATTGACATTTTGACTAAAGTTGAGATTGACTTGTTGGGTCAATAATTGGTCATTAGGTTAAAAATTGTCTATTTTTTCCAAATTTTAATTTTTAATTAAATGTTGACCCATTGGGTAAATGGGGTGGTTATTGGGTCAGAATATGAACATTTTGACCAAAGTTGATTTTTTGATAAATGGTTGACCAATTGGGTCAATGGGATGGTCATTAGGTCAAAGTTGACTAATTTGACCAAATTTGACTTTTTCGGTCAAAATTTGACCTATTTTGGTCAATGGGTTGGTCATTAGGTCAAGGATTGACCATTTCAACAGAAGTTAACTTTTTGGTTAAAAGTTGACCTATTGGGTCAATGGGTTGGTCATTGTGTTAAGGATTGACCATTTTGACCAAAGTTGACTTTTTGGTCAGAGATTGACTTATTGGGTCAATAATTGATCATTAATTCAAAAATTGACTATTTTGACTAAAATTGACTTTTTTGTCAAAAATTATCCTATTAAGTAAATGGGTTGGTCATTGGGTCAAAGATTTACCATTTTGACCAAAGTTAAATTTTTGACCAAAAGTTGATCTATTGAGTCAATGGGTTGGTGATTGGGTTAAGGATTGACCATTTTGACCAAAGTTAACTTTATTGTCAAATGTTGTCCTTTTCGGTCAATGGGTTAAGCATTGGGTCAAGGATTGTCAATTTTGACTGAAGTTGACTTTTTGGTCAGAGATTGACTTATTGGGTTAATAATTGGTCATTATGTCAGAAATTGACTATTTTGACCAGAATTAACATTTTGCTCAAATTTGACCCATGGGGTCATTGGGTCAAGGATTGACTCTTCTGACTAAAGTTGACTTTTTTGGTCAAAAGTTAACCTATTGGGTCATTGGCTTGGTTATAAGGTCACAAATTGATCATTTTAACCAAACTTGACTTTTTTGTCAAAAGTCCACCTATTGGGTCAATTGGGGGTTCTTATGTTAAAAATTGACTATTTTTACTAATATTTACTTTTTTTTGTCAAAAGTTGGTCAATTGGCTCAATGGGTATTTCATTGTGTCAAGGATTGAACATTTTGACCAATATTGATATTTTAGTCAAAATTTGACCCATTGGGTCAATTGGGTGGTCATTAGGTCAAAAGTTAACAATTTTGACTAAAATTGACTGTTTGGTCAAAAGTTTACCTATTGGGTCAATGGGTTGATCATTTGGTCAAGGATTGACCATTTTGACCAAAGTTGATTTTTGAGTAATAAGTTGACCTATTGGGTCAACGGGTTGGCCATTAGGTCAAGGATTGACAATTTTGACCAAAGTTGACTTTTTGGTCAAAATTTGACCTATTGGGTCAACGGGTTAGTCATTTGATCAAGGATTGATCATTTTAAACAAAGTTGACTTTGGTCAAAAGTTGACCTATTGGGACTATAATTGGTCCTTATTTCAAAAATTCACTTTTTTAACCAAAATTGACTCTTTGACCAAAAGTTGACCTATTGGGTCCATGGTTTGGTCATTGGGTCAAGGATTGATCATTTTGACCAAAGTTGACTTTTTGGTCAAAAGTTGATCTACTGGGTCAATGGGTTGGTCATTGGGTCAATGATTGACCATTTTGACCAAAGTTGACGTTTTGGTTAGAGATTGACTTTTTGGGTTAATAATTGGTCATTAGGTTAAAAATTGATTATTTTGACAAAAATTGACTTTTTGGTCAAAAGTTGACATATTCGATCAAAGGGTTGGACATTAGGTCAAGGATTGTCCAGTATGACCAAAGTTGTCTTTTTGTTCAAAAGATGACCTATTGAGTTAATGGGTTGCTATTTGGGTCGAAATTGATGATTTTAAACCAAGTTGATATTTTGGTCAAACTTGACTTAATGGGACAATGGGGTGGTCATTAGATTAAAAATTGATCTATTTTGACCAAAATTGACTTTTTGTTCAAAAGTTGACCTATTATGTCAATGAGTTGGTCATTGGTTCAAGGATTGACCATTTTGACCAAAATTGACTTTTTGGTCAAAAGTTGACCTATTGGGTCAATGGTTTGATCTTTGGGTCAAGGATTAACTATTTTGATGAAAGTTGACTTTTTGGTTAGAGATTAACTTATTGGGTCAATAATTGTTTATTAGGTCAAAGAATGACTTTTTTGATCAAAATTGACTTCTTTGTCAAATATTGACCTCTTGGGTCAGTGGATTGGTCAATTGGTCAAGCATCATTTTGGCCAAAGCTGACTTTTTGGTCATAAGTTGACCTATTGGGTCAAGGGGATGGTCAGTGGGTCAGAAATTGACCATTTTGCCCAAAGTTGAATTTTTGGTCAAAAGTTAACCTATTGGGTCAATGGAGTGGTCATTAGATCAAAAATTGATTATTTTGACCAAAATTGACTTTTTGGTCAAAAGTCAGGCTATTGGGTTTTTGAGTTAGTCATTGGGTCAAGGATTGACCGTTTTGACTTTTTGGTCAAAAGTTGACTAATTGGGTCAATGGGATGGTCATTGGGTCAAGGATTGACAATTTTGACCAATGTTGTCTTTTTGGTCAGAGATTGACGTAGTGGGTCAATAATTAGTCATTAAATCAAAAATTGACTATTTTTACCAAAGTTGAATTTTTGGTCAAATGTTGACCCATTGGGTAAATAGAGTGGTTATTGGGTCACAATATATACATTTTGACTAAAGTTGATTTTTTGGTAAATTGTTTAACCTATTGGGTCAATGGGGTGGTCCTTAGGTCAAAAATTTCTTATTTTGGCCAAAATTAACTTTTTGGGTCAAAAGTTGACCTAGTTTGGTCAATGGGTTGGTCATTGGGTCAAGGATTGACCGTTGCGGCCAAAGTTAACTTTTTGCTCAAAAGTTGACCTATTGGGTCAATGGGTTGGTCATTAGGTCAAGGATTGACGATTTTGACCAAAATTGACTTTTCAGTCAAAGATTGACTTATTGGATCAATAATTGGTCATTAATTCAAAAATTAACTATTTTGTCCAAAATTGACTTTTTGGTCAAAAGTTGACCTATTTGGTCAATAAGTTGGTCATTGGTTCAAGGATTTACCATTTTAACCAAAGTTTACTTTTTGGTTAAAAGTTGACTGATTGGGTCATTGGGTTGGTAATTGAGTCAAGGATTCACCATTTTGACCAAAGTTGACTTTTTGGTCAGAAATTGACTTACTGGGTTAATAATTGGTCATTAGGTCAAAAATTGACTATTTTAACCAAAATTGACTTTTTAGTCAAAAGTTGACTTATTGCATCAATGGGTTGTCATTGGGTCATGGTTTGCCCATTTTGACCAAAGTTGACTTTTTGGTCAAAAGTTGACCTATTGGGTCAATAGGTTAAGCATTGGGTCAAGGATTGACCATTTTGACTAAAGTTGACTTTTTGGTCAGAGATTGACTTATTACTTTAATAATTGGTCATTAGGTCAGAAAATGACTATTTTGACCAAAATTGGCTTTTTTTGTTAAGGTTGACCAATGGGGTCATTGGGTTAACGACTGAAAATTTTAACCAAAGTTGACTTTATGGTCAAAAGTTGACCTATTGGTTCAACGTGTTGGTTATTGGGTCAGAAATTGACCATTTTAATCAAAGTTGAATTTTTGGTCAAAAGTTGACCAATTGCGTCAATGGGGTGGTTGTTAGGTTAAAAATTGACTATTTTTAGCAATATTTACTTTTTTCTTCAAAAGTTGATCAATTTGGTCAATGGGTATATCATTTTGTTATGGATTGACCATTTTTAATTAAATTGATATTTTGGTCAAAATTTGATCCATTGGGTAAATTTGTTGGTCATTAAGTCAAAAGTTGAGTATTTTGACCAAAATTGTCTTTTTGGGCAAAAGTTCACATATTGGGTCAATGTGTTGATCATTTGGTCAAGGATTTACCATTTTGACCAAAGTTGATTTTTTGGTAATAAGTTGACATATTGGGTCAATGGGTTGACTATTGGGTCAAGGATTAACCATTTTGACCAAAGTTAAATTTTTTGTCAGAGATTGACTTAATGGGTCAATAATTGGTCATTAGGTCAAAATTTGACTACTTTGACCAAAATTAACTTGTTGGTTAAAAGTTGACCTATTGGGTCAACGGGCAGGATATTGGGTCAAGGATTGACCTTTTTGACCAAGGTTGACCTTTTGGTCAAAAGTTGACCTATTGGGTCAATAATGGGTCATTATGTCAAAATTGAATTTTTTTACCAACAATGGCTTTTTGGTTAAAAGTTGACTTATTAGGTCAAGGATTGATCATTTTGACAAAACTTGACTTTTTGGTCAAAAATTTACCTATTGGGTCAACGGGTTAGTCATTGGGTCAACGATTCACCATTTTGACTAAAGTTAAGTTTTTGGTCGGAGATTGACTTATTAGGTCAATAATTGGTCATTCGGTCAAAATTAACTTTTTTAACCAATATAAAGTTTTTCGTTAAAAGTTAACCTATTAGATCAAGGATTGATCATTTTTACCAAAATTGACATTTTGGTTAAAAGTTAACTTATTGGGTCAATGGGTTGGTCAGTGGGTCAAGGATTGACCATTTTGACCAAAGTTAACTTTTTTGTTATAGATTAACTTATTGGGTCAATAATTGGTCATTAAGTCAAAAATTGACTATTTTGACCAAAATTGACTTTTTGGTCAAAAGTTGATCTATTGAGTCAATGGGTTGGTCATTGGGTCAAGGATCGATCATTTTGACTAAAGTTGACTTTTTGTTCAAAAGTTGACCTATTGGGTCAATGAGTTGGTCATTAGGAAAAAATTGACATTTAACCAAAGTTACGTTTTATTCAAAAGTTGAACTACTGGGTTAATGGGGTGGTCATTAGGTCAAAAATTAACTATTTTGACCAAAATTGACTTTTTGGTCAAAAGCTGACCGATTAAGTCAATGGGCTGAACATTGGTTCAAGGATTGACCATTTTGACCAAAGTCGACTTTTTGGTAAGAGATTGACTTATTGGTCAATAATTGGTCATTAGGTGAAAAATTGACTATTTTGACCAAAATTGACTTATTTGTCAAATATTGACCTATTGGGTCAATGGGTTGGTCAATTGGTCAAGGATTTGATCATTTTGACCAAAGTTGACTTTTTGTTCATAAGTTGACCAATTAGGTTAATGGGTTAGAATTGGGTCAGAAATTGACTATTTTGACTAAACTTGACTTTTTGGTCGAAAGTTAACCTATTGGGTCAATGGGGAGGTCATTGGATCAAAAATTGACTATTTTAACCAAAATTGACTTTTTGGTTAAAAATGGACCAATTTGGTTAATGGGTTGGTCATTGGGTCAAGGATTGAGCATTTTGACTTTTTGGTCAAAAGTAGACCTATTGGGTCAATGGGTTGGTCATTGGGTCAAGGATAGACCATTTTGACAAAAGTTGTATTTTTTGTCAGAGATTGACTTGTTGGGTCAATAATTGGTCAATAGGTAAAAAATTAACTATTTTTATCAAAGTTGAATTTTTTTGTCAAATGTTGACCCATTGGGTTAATGGAGTGGTTATTGGGTAAGAATATGACCATTTTGACCAAAGTTGATTGTTTGGTAAAAAGTTGACCTATTGGGTCAATGTGGTGGCCCTTAGGTCAAAAATTGACTATTTTAACCGAAATTGACTTTTTGGGTCAAAAGTTTACATATTTTGGTCAATGATTTGGTCATTAGGTCAAGGATTGACCATTTCGACAAAAAAGTTAACTTTTTGGTCAAATGTTGACCTATTGGGTTAATGGGTTGGTCATTGGGTCAATGATTGACGATTTTGACCAAAGTTGACCATTTAGTCAGAGATTGACTTGTTAGGTTGATAACTGATCATTAATTCAAAAATTGACTATTTTAACTAAAATTGACTTTTTGGTCAAAAGTTGACCTATTCAGTCAATGGGTTGGTCATTGGGTCAAAGGTTTACTATTTTAACCAAAGTTAACTTTTTGGCCAAAACTTAACCTATTGGGTCAAGAGGTTGGTCATTCGGTCAAGGATTGCCTATTTTGACCAAAGTTAACTTATTGGTCAAAATTTAACCTATTGGGTCAATGGGTTAGTCATTAGGTCGAGGATTGACAATTTTGACCAAAGTTGACTTTTGGTCGAGAGATTCCCTTACTGGTTTAATAATTGGTCATTTGGTCAAAAATTGATTATTTTGACCAAAATTAAATTGAAGGTCAAAAGTTGATCCATTGCGTCATTTGGGTGGTCATTATGTAAAAAATTGACAATTTTGACAAAAGATAACTTTTGGTCAAAAGTTGACCAATTTTGTTCAATGAGGTGGTCATTAGGTCAAAAATTGATAATTTTGACCAAAATTGAATTTTTGGTTAAAAGTTCACATATTGGTTCAAAGTGTTGGTCATTGGGTCAAGGATTGATCAATTTAGCCAAATTTGATTTTTTCGTCAAAAGCCGACCTATTGGGTGTTGGTTGGTCATTGGGTCAGAAATTGATCATTTTGACCAAAGTTGACTTTTTGGTCAAAAACTGACCTATTGGGTCAGTGGGTGGTCGTTAGGTCAAAAATTGACTATTTTGGCCAAAACTGACTTTTTGGTCAAAAGTTGACCTCTTGGGTCAATGAGTTGGTCATTGGTTCAAGGATTGACCATTTTGATCAAAGTTGACTTTTTGGTCAAAAGTTGACTGTGCATCGATGAGGGTCACTAGGTCAAAGATTGACTTATTGGGTTAATAATTGGTCATTAAGTCATAAATTGACTATTTTGACCAAAATTTAATTTTTAGTCAAAAATTGACCCATTAGGTCAATGGGGTGATAGTTGGGTCAGAAGTTGACCATTTTGACCAAAGTTAACTTTTTGGTCAAAAGAGACCTATTGGGTCAGTGAGTTGGTCATTGGGCCAAGAATTGACCATTTTGACCAAAAGTTAACTTTTTAGTCAAAAGTTAACCTATTGGGTCAATGGGTTGGTCATTGGGTCAGGGATTGACCATTTCGACCAAAATTGACTTTTATCTCGAAAGTTGACTATTAGAGTCGATGGGTTGGTCATTAGATTGATGATTGACCATTTTGACTAAAGTTGACTTTTTGTCGAGAGATTGACTTAGTGGGTCGATTATTAGTCATTAATTCAAAAATTGACTATTTTGAACAAAATTGACTTTTTGCTCAAAAGTTGACCAATTAGGTCAATGGGTTAGATATTGGGTCAAGGATTGACCTTTTTTTACCAAAGTTGACTTTTTGGTCAAAAGATGACCTGTTGGTTCAATGGGTTGGTCATTGGGTCAAGGATTGACCATTTTTACCAAAGAGTTGACATTTTTGTCAAAGATTGACTTAATGGGTTAATATTTGGTCATTAGGACAAAAATTGACTATTTTGACCAAAATTGACTTTTTGGTCCAAAGTAGACCAATTGGGTCATTGGGTTGGTCATTGGATCAACGACTTACCATTTTGACAAAAGTTGACTTTTTTGTCAAAAGTTGACCAATTGGGTCAATGTGTTGGTCATGGGTCAAGGATTGACCATTTTGACCAAAGTTGACTTTTTGGTCAGAGATTGACTGATTGGGTCGATAATTGGTCATTGTGTCGAGAAATTGAGTATTTTTTATCAAGGATGACTTTTTCGTCAAATGTTGACCTATTTAAATGAATGAGGCGGTCATTAGGTCAAAAATTGACAATTTTAACCAAAATTGACTTTTTGGTCAAAAGTTGACCTATTGGGTCAATGGCTGGTGATTGGTTTAAGGATTGTCCATTTTGGCCAAAGTTGACTTTTTGGTTAAAAGTTGACATATTGGGTAAATGATTGACCATTTTGACCAAAGTTGACATTTAGGTCAAAAGTTGACCTATTGGGTCAATAATTCGTCATTAAGTAAAAAATTGACTATTTTGACCAAAATTGAATATTTTGTCAAAAGTTGATCTATTGGGTTGGTGGGTTGGTCAGTTGGTCAATGATTCACCATTTTGACCAAAGTTGACATTTTGGTCAAAAGTTAACCTATTGGGTCAATGGGTTTATCTTTGGGTCAAGGATTGACAAGTATGACCAAAGTTAACTTTTTGGTCAGAGATTGACTTATTGGGTCAATAATTGGTCTTTTGGTCAAACATTGATAATTTTTACCAAAAATGAATTTTTGTTCAAAAGTTGACCTACTGGGTCAAGGAGTTGGTCACTGGGTAAAAAATTGACCATTTTAATAAAAGTTGACTTTTTGGTCAAAAGTCAACCTATTGAGTCAATGGGTTGGTCATTGGGTGAGAAATTGACCATTTTGACCAAAGTTATCTTTTTGGTCAAAAGTTGACATATTGGGTCAATGGGTGGTCATTAGGTCAAAAATTGATTATTTTGACCAAAATTGACTTTTTGGTCAAAAATTGACCTATTTTGCCAATGGGTTGGTCATTTGGATTGACCATTTTGAAGAAAGTCGAGTTTTTTGTCAAAAGTTGACCTATTGGGTCAATAGGTTGATCATTAGGATAAGGATTGACCATTTTGACTAAAGTTGACTTTTTGGTCAAATATTGACTTATTTGTTCTATTATTGGTCATTGGGTTAAAAACTGACAATTTTTACCAAAATTAAATCTTTGGTCAAAAGATGACCCATTGGGTCAACGGTGTGGTCATTATGTCAGAAATTGACAATTTTGACCAAAGTTGACATTATGGTCAAATGTTAACTTATTGGGTCAATGAGTTGGTAATTGGGTCAAGAATTGACCATTTTGATCAAAGTTAACTTTTTGGTCAAAAGCTTACGTATTGGGTCAATGGGTTGGTCATTGGGTCAGAAATTGACCATTATGACCAACGTTGACTTTTTAGTCAAAAGTTGACCTATTGGGTCTATGTGGTGGTCATTAGGTCAAAAAATGACTATTTTGACCAAAATTGACTTTTTCGGTCAAAATTTAACCTATTGGGTCAATGGGTTGCTTATTGGGTTAAGGATTCACCATTTTGACCAAACTTGACTTTTTGGTCAAAAGTTGACTTTTTGGGTCAATGGGGTAATTGTGTCAAGGATTGACCATTTTGACCAAAGTTGACTTTTGGGTCAGAGATTGACTTATTGGGTTAATAATTGGTCATTAGGTCAAAAACTGATTATTTTCACCAAAATTGAATTTATGGCCAAAATTTGACCAACTGGGTCAATGGGGGGTCATTGGGTCGGAAATTGACCATTTGACCAAAGTTGACTTTTCGGTCAAAAGTTTACCTATTCGATCAATGAGTTTTTCATTGGGTTAAGAATTGACCATTTTTACCAAAACTTAACTTTTTTGTCAAAAGTTGACCTATTAGGTCAATGGGTTTGTCATTGGGTTAAGGATTGACCATGTTGACCAAAATTGATTTTTGTCTCAAAAGTTGACCTATTGGGTCAATGGGTTGGTCATTGGGTCAAGGATTGACCATTTTGACCAAAGTTGACTTTTGGACAGAGATTGACTTATTAGGTTAATAATTGGTCATTAATTCAAAAATTTACTATTTTTACCAAAACTGACTTTTTGGTCAAAAGTTGACTAATTAGGTCAATGGGCTGGTTATTGGGTCAAGGATTAACCTTTTTGACCAAAGTTGACTTTTTGGTCAAAAGTTGACCTATTAGTTCAATGGGTTGTTGCTGGGTCAAGGATTGACCATTTTGACCAAAGTTGATATTTTTGTCAAAGATTAACTTACTCGGTCAATAATTGGTCATTAGGGCAAAAATTAACTATTTCGACCAAAATTGACTTTTTATCTAAAAGTTGACCAATTGGATCATTGGGTTGGTCATTGGGTCAAGGATTTACCATTTTCACCAAAGTTGGCTTTTTAGTCCAAAGTTGACCTATTGGGTCAATGGGTTGGTCATTGGGTCAAGGATTGACTATTCTGACCAAAGTTGACTTTTTGGTCAGAGATTGACTTTTTGGGTTAATAATTGGTCTTTAGTTCAAAAATTAATTATTTTCAACAAAATTGAATTTATGGTCAAAAGTTGACCCACTGGGTTAATGGTGGGTCATTGGGTCGAAAATTGACCATTTTGACCAAAGTTGACTTTTCGGTCAAAAGTTTACCTATTTGATCAATGATTTTGTCATTGGGTTAAGAATTGAGCATTTTTACCAAAAGTTAACTTTTTGGTCAAAAGTTGACCTATTGGGTCAATGGGTTGGTCATTGGGTCAAGGATTGACCTTTTTGACACAAATTGACTTGTGTCTCAAAAGTTGACCTATTGGGTCAATGGGTTGGTCATCGGGTCGAAGGATCGACCATTTTAACCAAAGTCGACTTTTGACGGAGATCGACTTATTGGGTTAATAATTGGTCATTAATTCAAAATTTTACTATTTTTACCAAAACTTACTTTTTGGTCAGAAGTTGACCAATTAGGTCAATGGGCTGGTTATTGGGTCAAGGATTAACCTTTTTGAACAAAGTTGACTTTTTGGTCAAAAGTTGACCTATTAGTTCAATGGGTTGTTGTTTGGTCAAGGATTGACCATTTTGACCAAAGTTGACATTTTTGTCAAAGATTGACTTACTCGGTCAATAATGGGTCATTAGGGCAAAAATCGATTATTTCGACCAAAATTAACTTTTTAGCCAAAAGTTGACCAATTGGATCATTGGGTTGGTCATTGGTTTAAGGATTTATCATTTTGACCAAAGTTGACTTTTTAGTCCAAAGTTGACTTATTGGGTCAATGGGTTGGTCATTGAGTCATGGATTGACTATTTTGACCAAAGTTGACTTTTTGGTCAGAGATTGATTTATTGGGTCAATAATTTGTCATTAGGTCAAAAATTGATTATTTCGACAAAAATTAAAAATTTGGTAAAAAGTTGACTAATTAGGTCACTAGCATGGTCATTTTGTCAGAAATTGACTGTTTTGATCAAAGTTGACTTTTTGGTCAAAAGTTGACCTATTTAAATTATTGAGGTAGTCTTTAGGTAAAAAATTAACAATTTTGACCAAAATTATCTTTTTTATCAAAACTTGACCTATTGGGTCAATGTGTTGGTCATTAGGTCAAGGATTGTCCTGTTTGGCCAAAGTTGACTTTTTGGTTAAAAGTTGACATTTTGGATCAATGAGTTGGTCATTGGGTCAAGGATTGACCATTTTGACCAAAGTTGATGTTTAGGTCAAAAGTTTACCTATTGGTTCAATAATTGGTCATTAGGTCAGAAATTGACAATTCTGACCAAAATTGTATTATTGGTCAGAAGTTGATTTATTGGGTTAGTGGGTTGGTCATTGGGTCAAGGATTCACTATTTTGACCAAAGTGATCTTTTTGGTCAAAAGTTGACCTGATGGGTCAATGGGGTGGTCATTAAGTCAAAATTAACAATTTTGACAAAAATTCATTTTTTTGTCAAAAGTTGACCTATTAGGTCATTGGGTCAAGGATTGACCATTTTAACTAATGTTATCTTTTTGGTTAAGAGTTGACTTATTGGGTCAGTGGGTTGGTCATTGGGTCAAGGATTGACCATTTTGGCTAAAGTTGACCTTTTAGTCAGAGGTTGACTTATTGTGCCTATAATAGGTCATTAGTTCAAAAATTTATTATTTTTACCAAAAATTGACTTTTTGGTCAAAAGCTGACCAATTAGGTCAATGGGCTGAATATTGGGTCAAGGAATGACCTTTTTGGCCAAAGTTGACTTTTTGCTTAAAAGTTGACCTATTAGTTCAGTGGGTTGTTGTTGAGTCAAGGATTGACCATTTTGACCATTGTTGACCTATTGGGTCAATGTGGTGGTCGTTAGTTTAAAAATTGACTAGTTTGACCAAAATTCACTTTTTGGTCAAAAGTTGACCTATTGGTCAATGGGTTGGTCATTGGATCAAGGATTGACCATTTTGACCAACGATGACTTTGTGGTCAAAAGGTGACCTATTGGGCCAATCGTTTGGTCATGCGTCAAGGATTGACCATTTTGAACAAGTTGACTTTTTGGTCAGAGATTGACTTATAAGGTCAATAATTGGTCATTAGTTCAAAATTGATTATTTTAACCAAAATTGACTTTTTAACCAAAAGATCACCAATTGGGTCAATGGTTTGGTCATTAGGTCAAGTATTGACCATTTACACTGAAGTTGACTTTTTGGTCAAAAGTTGACCTATTGGGTCAATGGGTTGGTCATTGGGTCATAAATTGACCATTTTAACTAAAGTTGACTTTTAGGTCAAAAGTTGAGCTATTGGGCCAAAAGTTAACCTATTGGGTCAATGGGGTGGTCATTAGTTCAAAATTTGATTATTATGACCAAAATTGACTTTTTTAGTCAAAAGTTGAACTAATGGGTCAATGGGTTGGTCATTGGGTCAGGATTGACCATTTTGACTAAAGTTGATTTTTTGTTCAAAAGTTGACCTTTCGGGTTAATGGGTCGGTTAGTGGGTCAAGGATTGACCATTTTGACTAAAATTGACTTTTTAGTTAGAGATTGACATATTGGATCAATAATTGGTCATTCGGTCAAAAATTGACTATTTTGACCAAAATTGGCGTTTTGGTCAAAAGTTGACCTACTGGGCTAATAGGTTAGCCATTGCGTCAAAGATTGAACATTATGACAAAAGTTAACTTTTTGGTCAAAAGCTGACCTTGTGGGTCATTAGGATAGGCATTGGGTCAAATTATGACCATTTTGACCAAAGTTAACTTTTTAGTCAAAAGTTGACTTATTATCGCAATGGGGTGGTCATTAGGTTAAAAGTTGACTATATCGACCAAAATTGACTTTTTGGTTAACAGTTGACCTATTGGGTCAATGGATTGGTCATTGGGTCAAGGATTGACAATTTTGACCAAAGTTTATTTTTTGGTCAAAAGTTGACCTATTGGGTTGATGGGTTGGTCATTGGGTCAAGGATTGACCATTCTGACCAAAGTTGACGTTTTGGTCAGAGATTGACCTATTGGCTCAATAATTGGTCATTAGGTCAAAAATTGATTGTCCTAAGTAAAATTGACTTTTTGGTCAAAAGTTAACCTATTGGGTCAATGGGTTGGTCATTGGGTCAACGATAGATCATTTTGACCAAGTTTGACTTTTTTGGTCAAAACTTGACCTATTGGGTCAGAGGGTTGGTCGTTGGGTCAGAACTTGACTATTTTAACCAAACTTGACTAATTGGGTCAATGGGTTGGTCGTTGGGACAAAAAATTGCTTGGTCAAAAATTGACCTATTTGGTCAATGGGTTGGTCATTCGGTCAAGAATTGACCATTTTGACCAAAGTTAACTTTTTGGTCAGAAGTTGACCTATTGGGTTAATGGGTTAGTCATTAGGTCAAGGATTGACTATTTTGACCAAAGTTGACTTTTTGGTTAGAGTTTGACTTATTGGGTCAATAATTGGTCTTTAAGTGAAAAATGACTATTTTGACCAAAACAGACTTTTTGGTTAAAAGTTGACCAATTGGGTCATTGGGTTAGTCATTGGGTCAAGGAATGACCATTTTGACCAAAGTTGATTGTTTTTTCAAAAGTTGAACTATTGGGTCAATGGGTTGGTCATTGGGTCAAGGATTGACCGTTATGACCAAAGTTGACTTTTTGGTAAGCGATTGACTTATTAGGTCAACAATTTGTCATTTAGTCAAAAATTAACAATTTTAACCAAAATTGACTTTTTATTCAAAAGTTGACCTATTGGGTCAATGAGTTGGTCATTGGGTCAAGAATTGACCATTTTAACCAAAGTTGACTTTTTGGTGAAAAGTTGACCTATTTGGTCAAAGTGTTAGTCATTAAGTCAGAAATTGACCATTTTGACAAAAGTTGACTTTTTGGCCAAAAGTTGATCTATTGGGTCAAGGGTGGTAATTAGGTCAAAAATTTACTATTTTGACAAAAATTGACATTTTGGTCAAATGTTAAACCTATTGGGTCAATGGGTTGGTCATTGGGTCAAGGATTGACCATTTCGATGAAAGTTGACTTTTTGGTCAAAAGTTGACCTATCGGGTTAATGGGTTGGTCATTGGGTTAAGGGTTGACCAAATTGACCAAAGTTGACTTTTTGGTCAAAGTTTGACTTTTTGGTCAAAGTTTGATTTATTGGGTCAATAATTGGTCTTTAGGTCAAAATTTGACTATTTTTACCAAAATTGAATTTTTGGTCAAAAGTTGACCCTTTGGGTCAACGGGGTGGTCATTGGGTCAGAAATTGACTATTTTGAACAAAATTAACTTTTTGGTCAAAAGCTAACCTATTGGGTCGATAAGTTAGTCACTGGTTTAAGAATTGACCATTTTAACCAAAGTTCATTTTTGGTCAAAATTTTACCTATTGGGTCAATAGGTTGGTCATTGGGTCAGAAATTGACCATTTTGACCAAAGTTGACTTTTTGGTCAAAAATTAACTTATCGGGTCAATGAGTGGTCATTAGGTTAAAAATAAACAATTTTGACCAAAATTGACTTTTTGGTCAAAAGTTAACCTAATTGGGTCAATGAGTTTCTCATTGGGTCAAGAATTGACCATTTTGACCAAAGTTGACTTTTTGCTTAAAAGTTGACCTTTTGGTTAATGGGTTAGTCATTAGGTCAAGGATTCACCATTTAACTTAAATTAACTTTTTGGTCAAAAGTTGACCTATTGGGTCAATAATTGGTCATTAGGTCAAAAATTGACTTTTTAGTCAAAAGTCGGTCTTTTAGGTTAGTGGTTGGTCATTGGGTCAAGGATTTACCATTTTGACCAAAGTTGACTTTTTGGTCAAAAGTTGGCTTATTAGGTGAATGGGTTGGTCACTGGGTCAAGGATTGACCATTTTAACAAAAGTTAACCTAATGGGTCTATGGGGCTGTCATTAGGTAAAAAATTGACTATTTTGACCAATTTTAACTTTTTGGTCAAAACTTGACCGATTGGGTCAATTGGTTGGTTATTCCGTCAACGATTGACCATTTTGTCCGAAGTTGAATTTTTTGTCAGAGATTGACTTATTGTGGCAATAATTGGTCATTAGGTCAAAAATTGACTATTTTGACCAACATTGACTTGTTGGTTAAAAATTGACCTATTGGGTCAACGAGTTGTTATTGGGTAAAGGATTGACCATATTGACTAAAGTTGACTTTTTGGTCAAAAGTTGACCTATTGGGTCAATGGATTGGTCATTGGGCAAGAATTGACCATTTTAACCAAAGTTGACTTTTTGGTTAAAAGTTTACAGATTGGGTCAATGGGTTGGTCATTGGGTCAGAAATTGATCATTTTGACCAAAGTTGATTTTTTGGTCAAAAGTTGGCATATCGGGTCAATAGGTGGTCATTAGGTTAAAAACTAACAATTTTGACAAAAATTGACTTTTTTATCTAAAGTTAACTTATTTGGGTCAATGTGTTGGTCATTGGGTCAAGGATTGACCATTTTGACAAAAGTTAACTTTTTGCTTAAAAATTGATTTTTTGGGTCAAAGGGTGGGTCAATGGGTGAAGGATTGACCATCTTGACCAAAGTTAACTTTTTGGTCAAAAGCTGACCTATTTGGTCAATAATTCATCATTAGGTTAAAAATTGACTTTTTGGTTAAAGGTCAATCTATTAGGTCAGTGGGTTGGTCATTAGGTCAAGGATTTACCATTTTGACCAAAGTTAACTTTTGGTTAAAAGTTACTTATTGGGTCAATGAGTTGGTCATTGGGTCAAGGATTGACTATTTTAACCAAAGTTGACCTATTGGGTCAATGGGGAGGTCATTAGGTCAAAAATTGACTATTTTGACCAAAATTGAATATTTGGTCAAAAGTTGACCTATTGGGTTAATGGGCTGGTCATTCGTTCGAAGATCATCAATTTTGACAGAAGTTGAATTTTTTGTCATAGATTGACTTATTTTGTTAATAATTGGTCATTAGGTCAAAAATTGACTATTTTGACCAAATATGACTTTTATGTCAAAAGTTAACATATTGGGTAAATGGGTTGGTCATTTAGTTAAGGATTGACCATTTTGACCAAAGTTAACTTTTTTGGCAAAACTTGATCAATTGGGACAATTGGTTGGTCATTGGGTCAGAAAATGACCATTTTGACCAAGGTTAAATTTTTGGTCAAAAGTTGACCTATTGGGTCAATGGGGTTGTCATTAGGTCAAAAATTGACTATTTTGATCAAAAGTTGACCTATTGGGTCAATGTGTTAGTGAATGAGTCAAGGATTGACCATTTTGACCAAAGTGACTTTTTGGTTAAATGTTGGCCGATTGGGTCGATGGGTTGGTCATTGGCTTAAGGATTGACCATTTTGACCAAAGTTAATTTTTTGGACAAAAGTTAACCTATTAGGTCAATGGGTTGGTCATTCGATAAAGGATTGACCATTTTTACCAAAGTTGACTTTTTGGTCAAAAGTTGACCTATTTGGTCGATCAGTTGCTCATCGAGCCAAGGATTGACCATTTTGGCCAATGTTGAATTTTGGTTCAAAAGTTGACCTATTAGGTCAATGGGTTGGTCATTAGGTCATGGATTGACCATTTTGACCAAAGTTGACTTTTGGTTAAAAATTGACTTCTTGGGTCAATGGGTTGGTCATTGGGTTAGAAATTGACCATTTTAACCAAAGTTGACAATTTGGTCAAAAGTTGACTTATTGGGTCAATGGGGAGGTCATTAGGGCAAATATTGACTATTTTAACCAAAATTGACTTTTTGGTCAAAAGTTGACCAATTAGATCAATGGGTTGGCCATTGGTTCGATTATTGACCATTTTGACCAAAGTTGAATTTTTGGTCAAAAGTTGACCTATTGGGTCAATGGGTTGGTTATTGGGTAAAGAATTGTCCATTTTGACCAAAGTTGACTTTTGGTAAGAGATTGACTTTTTGGGTCATTAATTGGTCATTAGGTCAAAAATTGACTATTTTCACCAACATTGACTTCTTGGCCAAATATTGACCAATTGGGTCAATGAGTTGGTCTTCGGGTCAAGGATTGATCATTTTGACCAAATTTGACTTTTTAAACATAAGTTGACCTATTAGGTTAATGGGTTGGTCATTGGCTCGAAAATTGACCATTTTGACCAAAGTTGACTTTTTGGTCAAAAATTAACCTATTGGGTCAATGTGGTGGTCATTAGATCAAAAATGGACTATTTTGACCAAAATTAACTATTTTGACCAAAATTAACTATTTTGACCAAAATTGACTTTTTTCTCAAAAGTTGACCTATTGGGTTAATGTGTTGGTCATTGGGTCAAGAATTGACCATTTTGTCTTTTCGGTCAAAAGTTGACCTATTGGGTCAAGGGTTGGTCATTGGGTCAAGGATTGATCATTTTGACCAAAGTTGTCTTTTTGGTCAGAGAGTGACTTGTTGGGTCAATATTTGGTCATTAGGTAAAAAATTGACTATTTTAACCAAAGTTAAATTTATGGTCAAATGTTAACCCATTGGATAAATAGGGTGGTTATTGGGTCATAATATGGCCATTTTGACCAAAGTTGATTTTTTAGTCAAAAGTTGGCATATTGGGTCAGTGGGGTGATCATTAGTTCAAAGATTGACTATTTTGATAAAAATTGACTTTTTGGGTCAAAAGTTGACCTATTTGGTCAATGGCTTAGTCATTTGGTCAATGATTGACCATTTCGACAAAAGTTAACTTTTTGGTCAAAAGTTGACCTATTGGGTCAATGTGTTGGTCATTGGGTCAAGGATTGACGATTTAAACCAAAGTTGACTTTTTAGCCAGAGATTGAGTTATTGGGTCAATAATTGGTCATTAATTAAAAAATTGACTATTTTGACCAAAATTAACTTTTTGGTCAAAAATTGACCTATTAGATCAATGTGTTGGTCATTGGGTCAAGGATTTACTATTTTTACCAATGTTGAATTTTTTGTCAAAAGTTGTCCTATTGGGTCAATGGGTTGGTCATTGAGTCAATAATTGACCATTTTGGCCAAAGTTGACTTTTTGGTCGGAAATTGACTTAGTGGATTAATAATTGGTTATTAGGTCAAAAATTGACTATTTTGACCAAAATTGACTTTTTTGTCAAAAGTTGACCTGTCGGGTCAATGGTTCAGTCATTGGGTCAATGATTGACCATTTAAACGAAAGATCACTTTTTGGTCAAAAATCAACCTATTGGGTCACAGGGTTGGTTATTGGGTCAAGGATTGGCCATTTTAACCAAAGTTGACTTTTTGGTCACAGATTCACTTATAAGGTCAATAATTAGTCATTAGGTCAAAATTTGATTAATTTGACAAAAATTGAATTTTTGGTCAAAAGTTTACCCATTGGGTCAACGGGGCCGTCATAGAGTCAGAAATTGACCATTTGACTAATGGACTTTTTTGTCAAAAGCTGACCTATCGGGTCAATGGGTTGCTCATTGGGTCAAGGATTCACCATTTTGAACAAAGTTACCTTTTTTGTCAGAGATGGACTTATTGGGTCAATAATTGGTCATTAGGTCAAAAAATGACTATTTTGACCAAAATTGACTTTTTGTTCAAAATTTAGTCTATTGGGTCACTGAGTTGGTCATTGGGTCAAGAATTGACCATTATGTCCAAAGTTGACTTTTTGGTCAAAAGTTGACCTATTGGGTCAATGAGTTGGTTATTGGGTCTAGGTTTGACCATTTTTACCAAAGTTGATTTTTTGGTCAAAAGTTGACCTATTGGGTCAATGGGTTGGTCATTAGGTCAAGGACTGACCATTTTGACCAAATATAACTTTTTGGTCAGAGATTGACTTATTGGGTCAATAATATGTAATTAATTAAAAAATTCACTATTTTGACCAAAATTGACTTTTTGGTCAAAAGTTGACCTATTGGGTAAATGAGTTGGTCATTGGGTCAAGGATTGACCATCTTGACTAATGTTATTTTTTTGGTTAAATGTTGACCTACGGGGTCAATGGGTTGGTCATTAGGTCAAAGATTGACCCTTTGACAAAAGTTGACTTTTTGGTCAGTGATTGTCTTATTGCGTCAATAATTGGTCATTAGGTGAAAAATTGACTATTTCTGGTTAAAAGTTGACCTATAGGGTCAACGGGGTGGTCATTGGGTTAGAAATTGACTAGTTTGACCAAAGTAACTTTTTGGTTAAAAGTTGACCTATTGGGTCAATGAGTTGGTCATTGGGTCAAGAATTGACCATTTTGACCAAAGTTAACTTTATTGTCAAATGTTGTCCTTTTAGGTCAATGGGTTAAGCATTGGGTCAAGGATTGGCAATTTTGACTGAAGTTGACTTTTTGGTTAGAGATTGACTTATTGGGTCAATAATTGGTCATTTTGTCAGAAATTGACTATTTTGACCAAAATTCACATTTTGCTCAAATTTGACCCATGGGGTCATTGGGTCAAGGATTGACTATTCTGACCAAAGTTGACTTTTTTGGTCAAAAGTTAACCTATTGGGTCATTGGCTTGGTTATTAGGTCACAAATTGATCATTTTAACCAAACTTGACTTTTTTGTCAAAAGTCCACCTATTGGGTCAATTGGGGGTTGTTAGGTTAAAAATTGACTATTTTTAGTATATTTACTTTTTTTTGTCAAAAGTTGGTCAATTGGCTCAATGGGTATTTCATTGTGTAAAGGATTGAACATTTTGACCAAAATTGATATTTTAGTCAAAATTTAACCCATTAGGTCAATTGGGTGGTCATTAGGTCAAAAGTTAACAATTTTGACTAAAATTGACTGTTTGGTAAAAAGTTTACCTATTGGTTCATTTGGTTGATCATTTGGTCAAGGATTGACCATTTTGACCAAAGTTGATTTTTTAGTAATAAGTTGACCTATTGGATCAACGGGTTGGCCATTAGGTCAAGGATTGACAATTTTGACCAAAGTTGACTTTTTGGTCAAAATTTGACCTATTGGGTCAACAGGTTAGTCATTTGATCAAGGATTGATCATTTTGAACAAAGTTGATTTTTTGGTCAAAAGTTGACCTATTGGGACTATAATTGGTTATTATTTCAAAAATTGACTTTTTTAACCAAAATTGACTCTTTGGCCAAAAGTTGGCCTATTGGGTCAATGGTTTGGTCATTGGGTCAAGGATTGATCATTTTGACCAAAGTTGACTTTTTGGTCAAAAGTTGACCTACTGGGTCAATGGGTTGGTCATTGGGTTAATGATTGACCATTTTGACTAAAGTTGACGTTTTGGTTAGAGATTGACTTATTGGGTTAATAATTGGTCATTAGGTCAAAAATTGATTATTTTGACAAAAATTGACTTTTTGGTCAAAAGTTGACATATTCGGTCAAAGGGTGTGACATTAGGTCAATGATTGTCCATTTTGACCAAAGTTGTCTTTTTGTTCAAAAGATGACCTATTGAGTTAATGAGTTGCTTTTTGGGTCAGAAATTGATAATTTTAAATGAACATGATATTTTGGTCAAACTTGACTTAATGGGACAATGGGGTGGTCATTAGATTAAAAATTGACTATTTTGACCAAAATTGACTTTTTGTTCAAAAGTTGACCTATTAGGTCAATGAGTTGGTCATTGGTTCAAGGATTGACCATTTTGACCAAAATTGACTTTTTGGTCAAAAGTTGACCTATTGGGTCAATGGTTTGATCTTTGGGTCAAGGATTAACTATTTTGATGAAAGTTGACTTTTTGGTAAGAGATTGACTTATTGGGTCAATAATTAGTTATTAGGTCAAAAAATGACTTTTTTTATCAAAATTGACTTCTTTGTCAAATATTGACCTCTTGGGTCAGTGAATTGGTCAATTGGTCAAGCATCAATTTGGCCAAAGCTGACTTTTTGGTCATAAGTTGACCTATTAGGTCGAGGGATGGTCATTGGGTCGGAAATTGACCATTTTGCCCAAAGTTGAATTTTTGGTCAAAAGTTAACCTATTGGATCGATGGGGTGGTCATTAGATCGAAAATTGATTACGTTGACCAAAATTGACTTTTTGGTCAAAAGTTAGGCTATTGGGTTTTTGAGTTAGTCATTGGGTCAAGGATTGACCGTTTTGACTTTTTGGTCAAAAGTTGACTGATTGGGTCAATGGGATGGTCATTGGGTCAAGGATTGACAATTTTGACCAATGTTGTCTTTTTGGTCAGAGATTGACTTAGTGGGTCAATAATTAGTCATTAAATCAAAAATTGACTATTTTTTTACCAAAGTTGAATTTTTGGTCAAATGTTGACCCATTGGGTAAATAGAGTGGTTATTGGGTCACAATATATACATTTTGACCAAAGTTGATTTTTTGGTAAATTGTTTAACCTATTGGGTCAATGGGGTGGTCCTTAGGTCAAAAATTTCTTATTTTGGCCAAAATTAACTTTTTGGGTTAAAAGTTGACCTAGTTGGCAATGGGTTGGTCATTGGGTCAAGGATTGACCGTTGCGGCCAAAGTTAACTTTTTGCTCAAAAGTTGACCTATTGGGTCAATGAGTTGGTCATTAGGTCAAGGATTGACGATTTTGACCAAAATTGACTTTTCAGTCAAAGATTGACTTATTGGGTCTATAATTGGTCATTAATTCAAAAATTAACTATTTTGTCCAAAATTTACTTTTTGGTCAAAAGTTGACCTATTTGGTCAATAAGTTGGTCATTGGTTCAAGGATTTACCATTTTAACCAAAGTTTACTTTTTGGTTAAAAGTTGACTGATTGGGTCAGTGGGTTGGTTACTGAGTCAAGGATTCACCATTTTGACCAAAGTTGACTTTTTGGTTAGAAATTGACTTACTGGGTTAATAATTGGTCATTAGGTCAAAAATTGACTATTTTAACCAAAATTGACTTTTTAGTCAAAAGTTGACCTATTGCATCAATGGGTTGTCTTTGGGTCAAGGATTGCCCATTTTCATCAAAGTTGACTTTTTGGTCAAAAGTTGACCTATTGGGTCAATGGGTTAAGCATTGGGTCAAGGATTGACCATTTTGACTAAAGTTGACTTTTTGGTCAGAGATTGACTTATTGCTTTAATAATTGGTCATTAGGTCAAATATTGACTATTTTGACCAAAATTGGCTTTTTTGTTAAGGTTGACCAATGGGGTCATTGGGTCAAAGATTGAAAATTTTAACCAAAGTTGACTTTATGGTCAAAAGTTGACCTATTGGTTCAATGTGTTGGTTATTGGGTCAGAAATTGACCATTTCAATCAAAGTTGAATTTTTGGTCAAAAGTTGACCAATTGCGTCAATGGGGTGGTTGTTAGGTTAAAAATTGACTATTTTTACCAATATTTACTTTTTTCTTCAAAAGTTGATCAATTGGGTCAATGGGTATATCATTTTGTTATGGATTGACCATTTTGACTAAAATTGATATTTTGGTCAAAATTTGACCCATTGGGTAAATTTGTTGGTCATTAGGTCAAAAGTTGAGTATTTTGACCAAAATTGTCTTTTTGGGCAAAAGTTCACATATTGGGTCAATGTGTTGATCATTTGGTCAAGGATTTACCATTTTGACCAAAGTTGATTTTTTGGTAATAAGTTGACCTATTGGGTCAATGGGTTGGTTATTGGGTCAAGGATTAACTATTTTGACCAAAGTTAATTTTTTTGTCAGAGATTGACTTAATGGGTCAATAATTGGTCATTAGGTCAAAATTTGACTATTTTGACCAAAATTAACTTGTTGGTTAAAAGTTGACCTATTGGGTCAACGGGTAGGTTATTGGGTTAAGGATTGACCTTTTTGACCAAGGTTGACCTTTTGGTCAAAAGTTGACCTATTGGGTCAATAATGGGTCATTATGTCAAAATTGACTTTTTGTACCAACAATGACTTTTTGGTCAAAAGTTGACTTATTGGGTCAAGGATTGATCATTTTGACAAAAATTGACTTTTTGGTCAAAAATTTACCTATTGGGTCAACGGGTTGGTCATTGGGTCATCAATTCACCATTTTGACTAAAGTTTTTGGTCGGAAATTGACTTATTAGGTCAATAATTGGTCATTCGGTCAAAATTAACTTTTTTTTAACCAAAATAAAGTTTTTCGTTAAAAGTTAACCTATTAGATCAAGGATTGATCATTTTTACCAAAGTTGACATTTTGGTTAAAACTTAACTTATTGGGTCAATGGGGTTGGTCATTGGGTCAAGGATTGACCATTTTGACCAAAGTTAACTTTTTTGTTAGAGATTAACTTATTTGGTTAATAATTGGTCATTAGGTCAAAAATTGACTATTTTGACGAAAATTGACTTTTTGGTCAAAAGTTGATCTATTGAGTGAATGGGTTGGTCATTGGGTCAAGGATCGACCATTTTGACTAAAGTTGACTTTTTGTTCAAAAGTTGACCAATTTGGTCGATGGGTTGGTCATTGAGCAAAAAATCGACATTTAACCAAACTCGACATTTTATTCAAAAGTTGAACTATCGGGTTAATGGGGCGGTCATTAGGTCAAAAATTGACTATTTTGACCAAAATTGACTTTTTGGTCAAAAGCTGACCTATTAAGTCAATGGGCTGAACATTGGTTCAAGGATTGACCATTTTGACCAAAGTTAACTTTTTGGTAAGAGATTGACTTATTGGTCAATAATTGGTCATTAGGTGAAAAATTGACTATTTGACCAAAATTGACTTATTTGTCAAATATTGACCTATTGGGTCAATGGGTTGGTCAATTGGTCAAGGATTTGATCATTTTGACCAAAGTTGACTTTTTTGTTCATAAGTTGACCAATTGGGTTAATGGGTTAGACTTGGGTCAGAAATTGACTATTTTGACCAAACTTGACTTTTTGGTCGACAGTTAACATATTGGGTTAATGGGGTGGTCATTGGATGAAAAATTGAATATTTTGACCAAAATTGACTTTTTGGTTAAAAATGGACCAATTTTGTTAATGGGTTGGTCATTGGGTCAAGGATTGACCATTTTGACTTTTTGGTCGAAGGTTGACCTATTGGGTCAATGGGTTGGTCATTGGGTCAAGGATTGACCATTTTGACAAAAGTTGTATTTTTGGTCAGAGATTGACTTGTTGGGTCAATAATTGGTCAATAGGTAAAAAATTAACTATTTTACCAAAGTTGAATTTTTTTGTCAAATGTTGACCCATTGGGTTAATGGAGTGGCTATTGGGTAAGAATATGACCATTTTGACCAAAGTTGATTGTTTGGTAAAAAGTTGACCTATTGGGTCAATGTGGTGGCCCTTAGGTCAAAAATTGACTATATTAACCGAAATTGACTTTTTGGGTCAAAAGTTGACATATTTTGGTCAATGAGTTGGTCATTGGGTCAAGGATTGATCGTTTCGACAAAAAGTTAACTTTTTGGTCAAATGTTGACCTATTGGGTTAATGGGTTGGTCATTGGGTCAAGGATTGACGATTTTGACCAAAGTTGACCTTTTAGTCAAAGATTGACTTGTTAGGTTGACAATTGATCATTAATTCAAAAATTGACTATTTTAACCAAAATTGACGTTTTGGTCAAAAGTTGACCTATTCAGTCAATGGGTTGGTCATTGGGTCAAAGATTTACTATTTTGACCAAAGTTAACTTTTTGGCCAAAAGTTAACCTATTGGGTCAAGAGGTTGGTCATTGGGTCAAGGATTGCCGATTTTGACCAAAGTTATCTTATTGGTCAAAAGTTAACCTATTGGGTCAATGGGTTAGTCATTAGGTCGAGGATTGACCATTTTGACCAAAGTTGACTTTTTGGTCAGAGATTCACTTATTGGTTCAATAATTGGTCATTAGGTCAAAAATTGATTATTTTGACCAAAATTAAATTTATTGTCAAAAGTTGACCCATTGCGTCAATTGCGTGGTCATTATGAAAAAAATTGACAATTTTGAAAAAAGATAACTTTTTGGTCAAAAGTTGACCAATTTAGTTCAATGAGGTGTTCATTAGGTCAAAAATTGATAATCTTCACCAAAATTGACTTTTTGGTTAAAAGTTCACATATTGGTTCAATGGGTTGGTCATTGGGTCAACGATTGATCAATTTAGCCAAAGTTGATTTTTTGGTCAAAAGCTGACCTATTGGGTGTTGGTTGGTCATTGGGTCAGAAATTGATCATTTTGACCAAAGTTGACTTTTTGGTAAAAAATAAACCTATTGGGTCAGTGGGTGGTCGTTAGGTCAAAAATTGACGATTTTGTCCAAAACTGACTTTTTGGTCAAAAGTTGACCTCTTGGGTCAATGAGGTTGTCATTGGTTCAAGGATTGACCATTTTGATCAAAGTTAACTTTTTGGTCAAAAGTTGACTTATTGCATCAATGAGGGTCATTAGGTCAAAGATTGACTTATTAGGTTAATAATTGGTCATTAAGTCATAAATTGACTATTTTTACCAAAATTGACTTTTTAGTCAAAAATTGACACATTGGGTCAATGGGGTGATTGTTAGGTCAGAAGTTGACCATTTTGACCAAAGTTGACTTTTTAGTCAAAAGAGACCTATTGGGTCAATGAGTTGGTCATTGGGTCAAGAATTGACAATTTTGATCAAAAGTTGACTTTTTAGTGAAGGTTAACCTATTGGGTCAATGGGTTGGTCACTAGGTCAGGGATTGACCATTTTGACCAAAATTGACTTTTGTCTCAAAAGTTGACCTATTGGGCCAATGGGTTGGTCATTGGGTCAATGATTGACCATTTTGACTAAAGTTGACTTTTTGTCAGAGATGGACTTATGGGGTCAATTATTAGTCATTAATTCAAAAATTGACTATTTTGAACAAAATTGACTTTTTGCTCAAAAGTTGATCAATTAGGTCAATGGGTTAGATATTGGGTCAAAGATTATCCTTTTTTTACCAAAGTTGACTTTTTGGTCAAAAGATGACCTGTTGGTTCAATGGGTTGGTTATTGGGTCAAGGATTGACCATTTTTACCAAAGAGTTGACATTTTTGTCAAAGATTGACTTACTGGGTTAATATTTAGTCATTAGGTCAAAAATTAACTATTTCGACCAAAATTGACTTTTTGGTCAAAAGTTGACCAATTGGGTCATTGGGTTGGTCATTGGGTCAACGACTTACCATTTTGACAAAAGTTGACTTTTTTTGTCAAAAGTTGACCAATTTGGTCAATGGGTTGGTCATGGGTCAAGGATTGACCTTTTTGACCAAAGTTGACTTTTTGGTCAGAGATTGACTTTTTGGGTCAATAATTGGTCATTGTGTCAGAAATTGAGTATTTTTTATCAAGGATGACTTTTTGGTCAAATGTTGACCTATTTAAATCAATGAGGCGGTCATTAGGTCAAAAATTGACAATTTTAACCAAAATTGACTTTTTGGTCAAAAGTTGACCTATTGGGTTAAGGGGCTGGTGATTGGTTTAAGGATTGTCCATTTTGGCCAAAGTTGACTTTTTGGTTAAAAGTTTACATATTGGGTAAAGGATTGACCATTTTGACCAAAGTTGACATTTAGGTCAAAAGTTTACCTGGTCAATAATTCGTCATTAAGTCAAAAATTGACTATTTTGACTACAATTAAATTTTTTGTCAAAAGTTGATCTATTGGGTTGGTGGGTTGGTCATTGGGTCAATGATTCACCATTTTGACCAAAGTTCACATTTTGGTCAAAAGTTGACCTATTGGGTCAATGGGTTTGTCTTTGGGTCAAGGATTGACAAGTATGACCAAAGTTAACTTTTTTGTCACAGATTGACTTATTGGGTCAATAATTGGTCTTTTGGTCAAACATTAATATTTTTTACCAAAATTGAATTTTTGTTCAAAAGTTGACCTACTGGGTCAAGAATTGACCAATTTAATAAAGGTTGACTTTTTGGTCAAAAGTCAACCTATTGAGTCAATGGGTGAGAAATTGACCATTTTGACCAAAGTTAACTTTTTGGTCAAAAGTTGACTTATTGGGTCAATGGGTGGTCATTAGGTCAAAAATTGATTATTTTGACCAAAATTGACTTTTTGGTCAAAAGTTGACCTATTTTGCCAATGGGTTGGTCATTGGGATTGACCATTTTGATGAAAGTCGACTTTTTGGTCAAAAGTTGACCTATTGGGTCAATAGGTTGGTCATTAGGATAAGGATTGACCATATTGACTAAAGTTGACTTTTTGGTCAAATATTAACATATTTGTTCTATTATTGGTCTTTGGGTTAAAAACTGACAATTTTTACCAAAATTAAATCTTTGGTCAAAAGATGACCCATTGGGTCAACGGGGTGGTCATTATCCCAGAAATTGACAATTTTGACCAAAGTTGACATTTTGGTCAAATGTTAACTTATTGGGTCAATGAGTTGGTAATTGGGTCAAGAATTGACCATTTTGACCAAAGTTAATTTTTTGGTCAAAAGCGTCATCAATGGGTTGGTCATTGGGTCAGAAATTGACCATTATGACCAAAGTTGACTTTTTAGTCAAAAGTTAACCTATTGGGTCTATGTGGTGGTCATTAGGTCAAAAATTGACTATTTTGACCAAAATTGACTTTTTCGGTCAAAAGTTAACCTATTGGGTCTATGGGTTGCTTATTGGGTCAAGGATTCACCATTTTGACCAAACTTGACTTTTTGGTCAAAAGTTGACCTTTCGGGTCAATGGGGTCATTGTGTCAAGGATTGACCCTTTTGTCCAAAGTTGACTTTTGGGTCAGAGATTGACTTATTGGGTTAATAATTGGTCATTAGGTCAAAAACTGATTATTTTCACCAAAATTGAATTTATGGTCAAAAGTTGACCCACTGGGTCAATGGGGGGTCATTGGGTCGAAAATTGACCATTTTGACCAAAGTTGACTTTTCGGTCAAAAGTTTACCTATTTGATCAATGAGTTTTTCATTGGGTTAAGAATTGACCATTTTTATCAAAAGTTAACTTTTTGGTCTAAAGTTGACCTATTGGGTCAATGGGTTTGTCATTGGGTCGAGGATTGACCATTTTAACCTAAATTGACTTTTGTCTCAAAAGTTGACTAATTGGGTCAATGGGTTGGTCATTGGGTCATTGATTGACCGTTTTGACCAAAGTTGACTTCTGGACAGAGATTGACTTATTGGGTTAATAATTGGTCATTAATTCAAAAATTTATTATTTTTACCAAAACTGACTTTTTGGTCAAAAGTTGACCAATTAGGTCAATGGGCTAGTTATTGGGTCAAGGATTAACCTTTTTGACTAAAGTTGATTTTTTGGTCAAAAGTTGACCTATTAGTTCAATGGGTTGTTACTGGGTCAAGGATTGACCATTTTAACAAAGTTGACATTTTTGTCAAAGATTAACTTACTCGGTCAATAATTGGTCATTAGGGAAAAAAATAACTATTTCAACCAAAATTAACTTTTTATCTAAAAGTTGACCAATTGGATCATTGGGTTGGTCATTGGGTCAAGGATTTACCATTTTCACCAAAGTTGGCTTTTTAGTCCAAAGTTGACCTATTGGGTCAATGGGTTGGTCATTGGGTCAAGGATTGACTATTCTGACCAAAGTTGACTTTTTGGTCAGAGATTGACTTATTAGGTTAATAATTGGTCATTAGGTCAAAAATTAATTATTTTCTCCAAAATTGAATTTATGGTCAAAAGTTGACCCACTGGGTCAATGGGGGGTCATGGGGTCGGAAATTGACCATTTTGACCAACGTTTATTTTTCGGTCAAAAGTTTACCTATTTGATCAATGAGTTTGACATTGGGTTAAGAAATGACCATTTTTACCAAAAGTTAACTTTTTGGTCAAAAGTTGACCTATTGGGTCAATGGGTTTGTCATTGGGTCAAGGATTGACCATTTTGACCAAAATGGACTTTTGTCTCAAAAGTTATCATATTGGGTCAATGGGTTGGTTATTGGGTCAAGGATTGACCATTTTGACCAAAGTTGACTTTTTGACGGAGATTGACTTATTGGGTTAATAATTGGTTATTAATTCAAAAATTTACTATTTTTACCAAAACTGACTTTTTGGTCAAAAGTTGACCAATTAGGTCAATGGGCTGGTTATTGGGTGAAGGATTAACCTTTTTGACCAAAGTTGACTTTTTGGTCAAAAGTTGACCTATTAGTTCAATGGGTTGTTGCTGGGTCAAGAATTGACCATTTTGACTAAAGTTGACATTTTTGTCAAAGATTAACTTACTCGGTCAATAATTGGTCATTAAGGTGAAAATTAACTATTTCGACCAAAATTGACTTTTTTATCCAAAAGTTGACCAATTGGATCATTGGGTTGGTCATTGGGTCAAGGATTTACCATTTTCACCAAAGTTGACTTTTAAGTTCAATGTTGACCTATTGGGTCAATGGGTTGGCTATTGGGTCAAGGATTGACTATTTTGACCAAAGTTGACTTTTTGGTCAGAGATTTACTTATTGGTTTAATAATTTGTCTTTAGTTCAAAAATTAATTATTTTCAACAAAATTGAATTTATGGTCAAAAGTTGACCCACTGGGTTAATGGTGGGTCATTGGGTCGAAAATTGACCATTTTGACCAAAGTTGACTTTTCGGTCAAAAGTTTACCTATTTGATCAATGAGTTTGTCATTGGGTTAAGAATTGAGCATTTTTACCAAAAGTTAACTTGTTGGTCAAAAGTTGACCTATTGGGTCAATGGGTTGGTCATTGGGTCAAGGATTGACCATTTTGACCAAAATTGACTTGTGTCTCAAAAGTTGACCTATTGGGTCAATCGGGTTAGTCATCGGGTCGAAGGATCGACCATTTTGACCAAAGTTGACTTTTGGACCGAGATTGACTTATTGGGTTAATCATTGGTCATTAATTCAAAAATTTACTATTTTTACCAAAACTTACTTTTTGGTCAGAAAATGACCAATTAGGTCAATGGGCTGGTTATTGGGTCAAGGATTAACCTTTTTGAACAAAGTTGACTTTTTGGTCAAAAGTTGACCTATTAGTTCAATGGGTTGTTGCTGGGTCAAGGATTGACCTTTTTTACCAAAGTTGACATTTTTGTCAAAGATTGACTTACTAGGTCAATAATGGGTCATTAGGGCAAAAATCGACTATTTCGACAAAAATTGACTTTTTAGCCAAAAGTTGACCAATTGGATCATTGGGTTAAGGATTTACCATTTTGACCAAAGTTGACTTTTTAGTCCAAAGTTGACCTATTGGGTCAATGGGTTGGTCATTGAGTCATGGATTGACTATTTTGACCAAAGTTGACTTTTTGGTCAGAGATTGACTTATTGGGTCAATAATTTGTCATAAGGTCAAAAATTGATTATTTCGACAAAAATTAAAAATTTGGTAAAAAGTTGACTAATTAGGTCACTAGCATGGTCATTTTGTCCGAAATTGACTGTTTTGATCAAAGTTGACTTTTTGGTCAAAAGTTGACCTATTTAAATTATTGAGGTAGTCTTTAGGTAAAAAAATTAACAATTTTGACCAAAATTATCTTTTTTTATCAAAACATGACATATTGGGTCAATGTGTTGGTCATTAGGTCAAGGATTGTCTTGTTTGGCCAAAGTTGACTTTTTGGTTAAAAGTTGACATTTTGGATCAATGAGTTGGTCATTGGGTCAAGGATTGACCATTTTGACCAAAGTTGATATTTAGGTCAAAAGTTTGCCTATTGGTTCAATAATTGGTCATTAGGTCAGAAATTGACAATTCTGACCAAAATTGTATTATTGCTCAGAAGTTGATTTATTGGGTTAGTGGGTTGGTCATTGGGTCAAGGATTCACTATTTTGACCAAAGTGATCTTTTTGGTCAAAAGTTGACCTATTGGGTCGATGGGGTGGTCATTAGGTCAAAATTAACTATTTTGACGAAAATTGATTTTTTTGTCAAAAGTTGACCTATTGGGTCATTGGGTCAAGGATTGACCATTTTAACCAATGTTGACTTTTTGGTTAAGAGTTGACTTATTGGGTCAGTGGGTTGGTCATTGGGTCAAGGATTGACCATTTTGGCCAAAGTTGACTTTTTAGTCAGAGGTTGACTTATTGTGTCTATAATAGGTCATTAGTTCAAAATTTTATTATTTTTACCAAAATTGACTTTTTGGTCAAAAGCTGACCAATTAGGTCAATGGGCTGGTTATTGGGTCAAGGAATGACCTTTTTGACCAAAGTTGACTTTTTGGTCAAAAGTTGACCTATTAGTTCAGTGGGTTGTTGTTGGGTCAAGGATTCACCATTTTGACCATTGTTGACCTATTGGGTCGATGTGGTGGTCGTTAGTTTAAAAATTGACTAGTTTGACCAAAATTCACTTTTTGGTCAAACGTTAACCTATTGGGTCAATGGGTTGGTCATTGGATCAAGGATTGACCATTTTGACCAACGATGACTTTGTGGTCAAAAGTTGACCTATTGGGCCAATCGTTTGGTCATGCGTCAAGGATTGGCCATTTTGAACAAGTTGACTTTTTGGTCAGAGATTGACTTATAAGGTCAATAATTGGTCATTAGTTCAAAATTGATTATTTTAACCAAAATTGACTTTTTAGTCAAAAGATCACCAATTTGGTCAATGGTTTGGTCATTAGGTCAAGGATTGACCATTTACACTGAAGTTGACTTTTTGTTCAAAATTTGACCTATTGGGTCAATGGGTTGGTCATTGGGTCATAAATTGACTTTTAGGTCAAAAAGTTAACTTTTAGGTCAAAAGTTGAGCTATTGGGCCAAAAGTTTACCTATTGGTCATTTTAACTAAAGTTGACTTTTAGGTCAAAAGTTGAGCTATTGGGCCAAAAGTTTACCTATTGGGTCAATGGGGTGGTCATTAGTTCAAAATTTGATTATTATGACCAAAATTGACTTTTTTAGTCAAAAGTTGAACTAATGGGTCAATGGGCTGGTCATTGGGCCAGGATTGACCATTTTGACTAAAGTTGATTTTTTCTTCAAAAGTTGACCTTTCGGGTCAATGGGTCGGTTAGTGGGTCAAGGATTGACCATTTTGACCAAAATTGACTTTTTAGTTAGAGATTGACTTATTGGATCAATAATTGGTCATTAGGTCAAAAATTGACTATTTTGACCAAAATTGACGTTTTGGTCAAAAGTTGACCTACTGGGTTAATAGTTAGCCATTGCGTCAAAGATTGACCATTTTGGCAAAAGTTAACTTTTTGGACAAAAGCTGACCTTGTGGGTCATTAGGATGGGCATTGGGTCAAATTATGACCATTTTGACCAAAGTTAACTTTATAGTTAAAAGTTGACTTATTATCTCAATGGGGTGGTCATTAGGTTAAAAGTTGACTATATCGACCAAAATTGACTTTTTGGTTAATAGTTGACCTATTGGGTTAATGGATTGGTCATTGGGTCAAGGATTGACCATTTTGACCAAAGTTTATTTTTTTGTCAAAAGTTGACCTATTGGGTTGATGGGTTGGTCATTGTGTCAAGGATTGACCATTCTGACCAAAGTTGACGTTTTGGTCAGAGATTGACTTATTGGCTCAATAATTGGTGATTAGGTTAAAAATTGATTATCCTAACCAAAATTGACTTTTTGGTCAAAAGTTAACCTATTGGGTTAATGGGTTGGTCATTGGGTCAACGATAAATCATTTTGACCAAGGTTGACTTTTTTGGTCAAAACTTGACCTATTGGGTCAGAGGGTTGGTCGTTGGGCCATAATTTGACTATTTTAACCAAACTTGACTAATCGGGTCAATGGGTTGGTCGATGGGACAAAAAATTGCTTGGTCAAAAATTGACCTATTTGGTAAATGGGTTGGTCATTGGGTCAAGAATTGACCATTTTGACCAAAGTTGACTTTTTGGTCAGAAGTTGACCTATTGGGTCAATGGGTTAGTCATTGGGTTAAGGATTGACTATTTTGACCAAAGTTGACTTTTTGGTTAGAGATTGACTTATTGGGTCAATAATTGGTCATTAAGTCAAAAATGACCAGTTTGACAAAAGTTGACTTTTTGGTCAAAAGTTGACCTATTGGGTCAAGGGTGGTTATTAGGTCAAAAATTTACTATTTTGAACAAAATTGACTTTTTGGTCAAAAGTTAAACCTATTGGGTCAATGGGTTGGTCATTGGGTCAAGGATTGACCATTTCGATGAAAGTTGACTTTTTGGTCAAAAGTCGACCTATCGGGTTAATGGGTTGGTCATTGGGTTAAGGGTTGACCATATTGACCAAAGTTGACTTTTTGGTCAAAGTTTGACTTTTTGGTCAAAGTTTGATTTATTCGATCAATAATTGGTCTTTAGGTCAAAATTTGACTATTTTTACCAAAATTGAATTTTTGGTCAAAAGTTGACTCTTTGGGTCAACGGGGTGGTCATTGATTCAGAAATTCACTACTTTGAATAAAATTAACTTTTTGGTCAAAAGCTAACCTATTGGGTCAATGAGTTAGTCACTGGGTCAAGAATTGACCATTTTAACCAAAGTTCATTTTTGGTCAAAATTTTACCTTTTGGGTCAATGGGTGGGTCATTGGGTCAGAAATTGACCATTTTGACCAAAGTTGACTTTTTGGTCAAAAATTAACTTATCGGGTCAATGGGTGGTCATTAGGTCAAAAATAAACAATTTTGACCAAAATTTACTTTTTGGTCAAAAGTTAACCTATTTGGGTCAATGGGTTTCTCATTGGGTCAAGGATTGACCATTTTGACCAAAGTTGACTTTTTGCTTAAAAGTTGACATTTTGGGTTAATGGGTTAGTCATTAGGTCAAGGATTGACCATTTGACTTAAGTTAACTTTTTGGTCAAAAGTTGACCTCTTGGGTCAATAATTGGTCATTAGGTCAAAAATTAATTTTTTGGTCAAAAGTCGGTCTTTTAGGTCAGTGGTTGGTCATTGGGTCAAGGATTTACCATTTTGACCAAAGTTGACTTTTTGGTCAAAAGTTGGCTTATTAGGTGAATGGGTGGGTCATTGGGTCAAGGATTGACCATTTTAACGAAAGTTAACCTAATGGGTCTATGGGGCTGTCATTAGGCAAAAAATTGACTATTTTGACAAATTTTAACTTTTTGGTCAAAAGTTGATCGATTGGGTCAATTGGTTGGTTATTCGGTCAACGATCGACCATTTTGTCCGAAGTTGAATTTTTGGTCAGAGATTGACTTATTGTGGCAATAATTGGTCATTAGGTCAAAAATTGACTATTTTGACTAACATTGACTTGTTGGTTAAAAGTTGACCTATTGGGTCAACGGGTCGTTATTGGGTAAAGGATTGACCATATTGACTAAAGTTGACTTTTTGGTCAAAAGTTGACCTATTGGGTCAATGGATTGGTCATTAGGCAAGAATTGGCCATTTTAACCAAAGTTGACTTTTTGGTTAAAAGTTTACATATTGGGTCAATGGGTTGGTCATTAGGTCAGAAATTGATCATTTTGACCAAAGTTGATTATTTGGTCATAAGTTGACATATCGGGTCAATAGGTGGTCATTAGGTTAAAAACTAACAATTTTGACAAAAAATGACTTTTTGGTCTAAAGTTAACCTATTTGGGTCATTGGGTCAAGGATTGACCATTTTGACAAAAGTTGACTTTTTGCTCAAAAATTGATTATTTGGGTCAAAGGGTTGGTCAATGGGTGAAGGATTGACCATCTTGACCAAAGTTGACTTTTTGGTCAAATGTTGACCTATTTGGTCAATAATTCGTCATTAGGTTAAAAATTGACTTTTTGGTTAAAAGTCAATCATTAGGTCAGTTGGTTGGTCATTAGGTCAAGGATTTACCATTTTGACCAAAGTTAACTTTTTGGTCAAAAGTTACTTATTGGGTCAGTGAGTTGGTCATTGGGTCAAGGATTGAATATTTTAACCAAAGTTTACCTATTGGCTCAATGGGGTGGTCATTAAGTCAAAAATTGACTATTTTGACCAAAATTGACTATTTGGTCAAAAGCTGACCTATTGGGTCAATGGGTTGGTCATTCGGTCAATGATCGTCTATTTTGACTAAAGTTGAATTTTTTGTCATAGATTGACTTATTGTGTTAATAATTGGTCATTAGGTCAAAATTTGACTATTTTGACCAAATATGACTTTTATGTCAAAAGTTAACATATTGGGTAAATGGGTTGGTCATTTGGTTAAGGATTGACCATTTTGACCAAGGTTAACTTTTTTGCAAAAGTTGATCAATTGGGACAATCGGTTGGTCATTGGGTCAGAAAATGAACATTTTGACCAAGGTTGAATTTTTGGTCAAAAGTTGACCTATTGGGTCAATGAGGTTGTCATTAGGTCAAAAATTAACTATTTTGATCAAAAGTTGACCTATTGGGTCAATGTGTTAGTGAATGAGTCAAGGATTGACCATTTTGACCAAAGTTACTTTTTGGTCAAAAGTTGACCGAATGGGTCGATGGGTTGGTCATTGGCTTAAGGATTGACCATTTTGACCAAAGTTAACTTTTTGGACAAAAGTTGACCTATTAGGTCAATGGGTTGGTCATTGGATAAAGGATTGACCATTTTTACCAAAATTGACTTTTTGGTCAAAAGTTGACCTATTTGGTCGATCGGTTGGTCATCGAGTCAAGGATTGACCATTTTGGCCAATGTTGACTTTTTGTTCAAAAGTTGACCTATTATGTTAATGGGTTGGTCATTAGGTCATGGATTGACCATTTTGACCAAAGTTGACTTTTGGTAAAAAGTTGACTTCTTGGGTCAATGGGTTGGTCAGGTTAGAAATTGACCATTTTAACCAAAGTTGACATTTTGGTCAAAAGTTGACCTATTGGGTCAATGGGGAGGTCATTAGGTCAAAAATTGACTATTTTAACCAAAATTGACTTTTTGGTCAAAAGTTGACCAATTAGATCAATGGGTTGGCCATTGGTTCAATTATTGACCATTTTGACCAAAGTTGACTTTTTGGACAAAAGTTGACCTATTAGGTCAATGGGTTGGTTATTGGGTAAGGAATTGACCATTTTGACCAAAGTTGTCTTTTTGGTAAGCGATTGACTTTTTGGGTCATTAATCAGTCATTAGGTCAAAAATTGACTATTTTCACCAACATTGACTTCTTGGCCAAATATTGACCAATTAGATCAATGAGTTGGTCTTTAGGTCAAGGATTGATCATTTTGACCAAATTTGACTTTTTAAACATAAGTTGACCTATTAGGTTAATGGGTTGGTCATTGGCTCGAAAATTGACCATTTTGACCAAAGTTGACTTTTTGGTAAAAAATTAACCTATTGGGTCAATGGGGTGTTCATTAGATCAAAAATTGACTATTTTGACCAAAATTAACTATTTTGACCAAAATTGACTTTTTAGTCAAAAGTTGACCTATTGGGTTAATGTGTTGGTCATTGGGTCAAGAATTGACCATTTTGTCTTTTCAGTCAAAAGTGGATCTATTGGGTCAAGGGTTGGTCATTTTGACCAAAGTTGTCTTTTTGGTCAGAGAGTGACTTGTTGGGTCAATATTTGGTCATTAGGTAAAAAATTGACTATTTTAACCAAAGTTAAATTTTTGGTCAAATGTTAACCCATTGGATAAATAGGGTGGTTATTGGGTCATAATATGGCCCTTTTGACCAAAGTTGATTTTTTAGTAAAAAGTTGGCATATTGGGTCAGTGGGGTGGTCATTAGTTCAAAGATTGACTATTTTGATAAAAATTGACTTTTTGGGTCAAAAGTTGACCTATTTGGTCAATGGCTTAGTCATTTGGTCAAGGATTGACCATTTCGACAAAAGTTAACTTTTTGGTCAAAAGTTGACATATTGGGTCAATGTGTTGGTCATTGGGTCAAGGATTGATGATTTAAACCAAAGTTGACTTTTTAGCCAGAGATTGAGTTATTGGGTCAATAATTGGTCATTAATTAAAAAATTGACTATTTTGACCAAAATTAACTTTTTGGTCAAAAATTAACCAATTAGATCAATGGGTTGGTCATTGGGTCAAGGATTTACTATTTTTACCAATGTTGAATTTTTTGTCAAAAGTTGTCCTATTGGGTCAATGGGTTGATCATTGAGTCAATGATTGACCATTTTGACCAAAGTTGACTTTTTGGTCCGAAATTGACTTAGTGGATTAATAATTGGTTAGTAGGTCAAAAATTGACCATTTTGACCAAAGTTATCTTTTTGGTTAAAAGTTAACCTACGGGGTCAATGGGTTGGTCATTAGGTCAAAGATTGACCCTTTGACCAAAGTTGACTTTTTGGTCAGTGATTGCCTTATTGCGTCAATAATTGGTCATTAGGTTAAAAATTGACTATTTCTGGTTAAAAGTTGACCTATTGGGTCAACGGGGTGGTCATTGGGTTATAAATTGACTTGTTTGACCAAAGTAACTTTTTGGTTAAAAGTTAACCTATTGGGTCAATGAGTTGGTCATTTGGTCAAGAACTGACCATTTTGACCA
This sequence comes from Papilionanthe hookeriana x Papilionanthe teres, assembly GCA_022702705.1. NCBI lineage: Eukaryota > Viridiplantae > Streptophyta > Magnoliopsida > Asparagales > Orchidaceae > Papilionanthe > Papilionanthe hookeriana x Papilionanthe teres. The sequence continues at coordinate 114,732,338 of CM040425.1, forward strand.
AGGTTACTTTTTGGTCAAAAGTTGACCTATTGGGTCAATGGGTTAGTCATTGGGTCAGAAATTGACTATTTTGACCAAAATTGTCTTTTTGGTCAAAAGTTCACCTATTGGGTCAATGAGTTGGGCATTAGGTCAATGATTGACCATTTTTACTAAAGTTGACTTTTTGCTCAAAAGTTGACGTATTGGATCAATGGGTTGGTCAGTGGGTCAAGGATAGAGTATTTTGACCCAAGTCGACATTTTGGTCAGAGATTGGCTTATTGGGTAAATAATTAGTCTTTAAGTCAAATATTGACTATTTTGACCAATGTTTACTTTTTGGTCGAAACTTAAATTATTGGGTCACTTGATTGGTCATTGGGTCAACGATTGATCATTTTGACCAAAGTTGACTTTTTACTCAAAGTTGACCTGTTGGGTCAATCGGTTAGTCATTGATTCAAGGATAGACCATTTTGACCAAAGTTGACGTTTTGGCCAGAGATTGGCTTATTGGGTCAATAATTCTTCATTAGGTCAAAAATTGTCTATTTTGACCAAAATTTACTTTTTGGTCAAAGTTAACCATTGGGTCAATGGGTTTGTCATTGAGTCAACGATTGATCATTTTGACCAAAGTTGACTTTTTGTTTAAAAGTTGACCTTTTGGGTCAATGGGTTCGTCGTTGGGTCAGAAATTGACCATTTTAGCCAAAGTTGGCCTATTGGGTCAATGGGGTTGTCATTAGGTTAAAAATTGACTATTTTGATCAAAATTGACTTTTTAGTCAAAAGTTGACCTAATTGGTCAATGGGTTGGTCATTGGGTCAAGGATTGACCCTTTGACCAAAGTCGACCTATTGGGTCAATGAGGTGGTCTCTAGGTAAAAAATTGTCAATTTTGACAAAAAATGACTTTTTAGTCAAAAGTTGACCAAATTAGTCAATGTGTTGGTAATTGGTTCAAGGATTGACCCTGTGACCAACGTTGACTTTTTTGTCAGAAGTTGACCTATTGGGTCAATAAGTGGCATTGCTTCAAGGATTGACCATTTTGACCAAAGTTGACTTTTGGGTTAGAAATTGACTAATTGAGTCAATTATTAGTCATTAGGTAAAAAATGGAGTATTTTGACCAAAACTACTTTTTGGTCAAAAGTTGTCCTATTGGTCAATGGGTTGGTCATTGGGTCAAGGATTTACCATTTTGACTGAAGTTGACTTTTTGGTCAAAAATTGATCTATTGGGTCAATGGGTTGGTCATTGGGCCAAAGATTGATCATATTGACCAAAGTTGACTTTTTGGTCAGAGATTAACTTATTGAATCAATAATTGGTATTAGGTCAAAAATTGACTATTTCGACTAAAATTGACTTTTTATTCAAAAGATGACCCGTTGGGTCAACGAGGTGGTCGTTCTTCGGTTAGAAATTGACCATTTTTACTAAAGTTGACTTTTTGGTTAATTGTTAACCTATTGGGTCAATGCATTGGTCATTGGGTCAAGAATTGACCATTTTGACCAAAGTTGACATTTTGGTAAAAAGTTAACCTATTGGGTCACCTGGTCATTAAGTCAAGGATCAAAGATTTTGACCAAAGTTGAACTTTTGGTCAGAGGTTGACTTATCAGGTCAATAATTAGTCATTAAGTTAAGAATTGCTATTTTGACCAAAGTTGACATTTTAGTCAAAAGTTGACGTATTGGGTCAACGGGTTAGTCATTGGGTCAAGGATTGATCATTTTGACCAAAGTTGACTTTTTGGTCAAAAGGCCTATTGGGTCAATGGGTTAGTTGTTGGGTCAGAAATTGACCATGTCAACCAAAGTTGACCTATTGGGTCAATGGGGTGGTTATTAGGTCAAATATTGACTATTTTGACCAAAATTAACTTTTTGGTCAAATGTTGAGCTATTGGGTCAATAGGTTGGTCATTCGGTCAAGGATTGACCATTTTGACCAAAGTTATCTTTTAGTTAAAAGTTGACCTATCGAGTAATGGGTAAATGATTGACCATTTTGATAAAAGTTGGTTTTTTGTTCAAAAGTTGACCTTTTTAGTCAATGGGTAGGTCATTGGGTTAAGGATTGACCATTTTGACCAAAGTTGATTTTTTAGTTAGATATTGACTTATTATGTCAATAATTGCTCATTCGGTTAAAAATTGACTATTTTGACCAAAATTGATTTTTTGGTCATATGTTGACCAACTAGGTCAATGGGTTTGCTATTGCATCAAGGATAAACCATTTTGACATAAGTTAACTTTTTGGTCAAGAGCTAACCTATTGGGTCAATGGGTTGGTCATTGGGTTAGAATATGACCTTTTTGACCAAAGTTGATTTTTTGGTCAAAAGTTGACATATTGGGCCAATGGGGTCGTCATTAAGTTAAAAATTGACTATATCGACCAAAATTAACTTTTTGGTCAAAAGTTGACCTATTGGGTCAATGGGTCGGTCATTGGGTCAAGGATTGACCATTATGACCAAAGTTGTCTTTTTGGTCAAAAATTGACTTATTGGGTCAATAATTGGTCGTTAGGTCAAAAATTGACTATTTTGACCAAAATTGACTTTTTGGTTAAATGTTGACCTATTAGGTCAATGAGTTAGTCATTAGGTCAAGAATTTACCATTTTGACCACAGTTGATTTTTTTCTCAAAGATTAATTTATTGGATCAATAATTGGTCATTGGGTCAAAGATTGACTTCATAATTAACTTTAGGTTCAAAATTTAACCTATTGGGTCAGTGCTTTGGTCATTGGGTTAAGAATTGAACATTTTGACCAAAGTTGACTTTTTGGTCAAAAGTTGTCCTATTGAGTCATTGGGTCAAGGATTTACTATTTTGACCATAGTTGAATTTTTGGTCAAAAGTTGACCTATTGGGTCAATGGGTTGGTCATGAGTCAAGGATTGACATTTTGACCAAAGTTGACTTTTTGGTCAAAGATTGACTTATTGGGTCATGAGTTGGTCATTGGGTCAAGGATTGAAATTTTGACCAAAGTTGATTTTTTGGTCATAGATTGACTTATTGGGTCAATAATTGGTCATTAGGTAAAAAAATTAACTATTTTGACGAATATTAAATTTTTGGTCAAAAGTTGACCCATTGGGTTAATGGGGTGGTCAATGGGTCAATTCTTGTTATTCAATACATTATAATCCACTTTTCCATGGATATCGTCTTTATTTTCTTCCAAAGGTCGTTCTTGTATTGGAGGAACATTTTCTTTGGGTGCTACTATTTGTGTTTCTTTTTTTATAGGGGCCATCCATGAAGGTAAAGATTTTTTCACTTCTCAAGTTCACTTCAATTATTTCTTGTGGTATAATGTTCAATTCTATAGAGATTGGTACTTTTCCTAATTCGAGCGTAAAGGTTCATCTTCACTGTTATTATCATTCTGGTTGTCATTTGTCTCGTCAGATTTATATATGATTGAAATATATTCTACATGATCAAAATTGACTTGCTCATTTTAATGAATATCATAAGAAATAGTCAACATATAGGCCGAATGATAAACATTTTTATTTATGAACAAAAAGTTGTACAGGGTTAATGGTCGAAGGGATTTTCTCCCTTTGTCCGAAACAACTATCCTAGAAGGACATGACAATGTAGGAGTAAATGATACAAAAGGACGAGCAGCCCCTATGTTAACAAGACTCATATTTCCTTCCGCTTCTTAGAAGATTTATCACAAACATTATTAGGATTGATGAGCAAATCTTTATAGGATTTGCTTGGAACAATATAATTGTCATCAAAACAATCTCCGTAAGTATTCACTGAGATCATATTTAATGAGCCTTTAGTCTCCTTCAAATACTATTTTGGGATAGTAATATTTCCTTCTTTGAAGTTTTTCGCCAACCAATCTTTAAAGACGAAGCAATCTTCAATTTTATGTCCTAACATCATATGATATGGACAGTAGTTAGGATGGTCTTTCAAATTGACCTCCACCGGCCTTTTAGCCTCAGGTAATTTGAATTCAAGTATCTTTAAAAAACCACGAAAGATTTCATCAAACGCCTCTATTTTAAACGGTTATTCCTTATTCATTATATCTACTATCGTTCTTTTATCTGTTTGTGGTAAGGTTGATTGTTGAAATTGTAATTGGGAAGGCGACTGTTGTTGTCGTTGATTTTGTCATTGCTTCTTTTGTTCAGGTTGTATTTGCTTCACCTGTTTCCCTTTTTCTATTGTGGTAGTTTTCTTTTCTAGTACTTTGACTGGTTTTGTTTTCTCAGTCTGTTCCATCTATTTAGCATCTTCCTTGAGTTTAGCAGCTTGCTGAGTAATTTTTCAAATGTTTTTATGGTAAATCTCTTAAGCATAATGTTATTGGGCCATAGATATTTTTAAAAAGTATTTCCATTGCATTTTGTTCTTGAAGCTGTGGCTCACATTTTATACTAAGATTTCTCCAAAGCAAAATGTAATTCACAAGTGTTTCTCCTGGCTTTTGTTTTTCTACGACCAGGTCCCTAACCATCACATGATGTTGTGCTCCAACAAAGCATTGGATAAAAAGAGTTTCTAATTCTACAAAAGTTTTAACAGAACCATTAGGAAGTTCGACGTACCAGTCGAAAGCGACTCCCATTAAACTGTTGACAAATTGTCGGAATAATAGGGGATCACTCCCTCCTGCATTGCAACAGCTTGCTCTAAAGTGTGTAAGATGTTGTCTTGGATTTTCTGTTCCGTCAAACATTTTGAAAGGTGGTGGAACAAAACCTTTAGGATATTGAACTGAATCAAATTCCTCTAGGTAGGGTCTACCCTTTGAAATTAATGATCCAATCCGTTCTTGTTCCATGGTTTCTTTTATTTTTTGTTCCACTAATTGTTAATGTTATTTTTCCGGAATCCCACTTTGAATGGGTTCCTTTTTCTTTTGTGAGCTTTCTTCAACTTTTGTTTTATCTTCATGGATATGTATTGTTTCAGGTCAAACAATTTCAATGGCTGGAGATGGAGTTGTTGGTGACTTTTGTAAGACCACTGCCAATTCCTCCATTTTTTGTTGAAGACAATTGATTTGTTTGTCTCGTTGTCGAATGACAGATCATAATTCTTCAGTAATATTTTCTTTATTTTGAGGAGATATTTCCCAAGCAGCACTATATCATTTTTCTACGACATTTATTTCTATAAACTCTTGATTATGCTGGTTAGAAGAATTTTCTTTTTTATGTGAAGCTAATTGTTTAATGTTATCTCTTAATTTCTCCAATCTATCCTCAATTGTTTTACCAAGACTCTTTTCATGGGTATTGTTTTGAGAAATATCCATAAGAGCATCAATGATATTAGAAGTTCCATTTGGAACTTCTTGTTTCCTTGCATTCTTTTTTAATTTAAAGTTATGCTTTTTTTACTGTGATTGGTCTCCATCTCGTAGCTTGTGCACAAGAGTCTTCATCTTATTCGATGTTTCTTCAGCTTCCAAAAGTAATTTATTGTGTTTTATACTGTTTGTCAAAGTAACTATCTCGTTCATTTTTTATTTTGAACGGTGCTTAGTTTATACTGGAGTATTTTGACAATAAATGGAATTATCATATTCAAGGATTTCTTTTTCATGGTAGTGGTAACTGGACATCCCATTTTATCCAATAACTTGGCAATTGAACATCTATCGTTCCGTGTTAATCATTTGAATAAAGTGTGTATTGTTTGGATGGGTGGAGAATTTTGTTCTTTTAAGGATGGATACATACCCTTTTTATATTCAACAGGTACAAGATGGAATTCAGTTTCTTCCGAATGGTATGTATTTTCTTTATATCCAACGAGGGAAACTTTTCAATTTCATCTTCATTTAGATTCTTATTCTTTCTTTGAGTATGAGTTAAAGGAATGGTTTTGGAACAAGATCTAAACTCATACATTGATCTTGGAAAATTGTCTTCTTGTTCTTCATAAAGTCCATTCCCTTTATTATTAACTTCCTCAAAGCTATATTGTTCCATAAGAAGTTTTTGAGATAAAAGAAAAGGTTCTATTATTGAAAATATGAAAAATTTTCTATTATGATGGGAGGATTATTCCAAATATATACAGTTTTGTCATCGAATATTCTGAATCTATTTTGTTGAAAGTAAGAGGCTTCATTAAATGGTAAATTCAGATCTTGGAAATAAGAAATGTCTGAATTAGGAGAATCCATAGCAGTTTTCTATCAAAGTCCAGAGAAATCTTATGATAAAATTTTATGATAGACTTGTTTATGAACATAAATCATTATCATTTTATCGAAAACAGCTATTTTAAAAGAGCTAGAAGAGATGATATTGTTTGTTGAATGATATTTTGAAAAACGAGTATTTTAACAAAAGATGAAGAGAAAGAATCTATAATGATCAAATCCCCAGCAGAGTCGCCACTCTCTTTTCGGTGATGGAAACTCGTCGCATTCGATCATCGCCAATTCCTGGGCATTGTGTCAAATGTCAAGGTGTCGCCAGTCTATTTATATTGCCCTTGTCTTTAATCCCCTTTTGAAAAGGGTGAGAGAAAAGGAACAAAAAAGACAATCACAAGAAAAGGTATTGTGGTATCTTTATAGGGAGAACTCTAGAATGTACTTGTCCTTCTAGGAAAAATCACAAGTCTAGTAACCATAGATTTTAGGTATTTAACCTATTCTGATTTCTTTTTACTTCTCCTATAGAAGCAAGCTTCTTTAGTTAAATACATCCCAGACAATTCTAGTTTTGCCTAAGAAAACTTTTGATTAATGTTAAAAACTCATTTTTTTCTAAATACATTTTAGGAAAATAGACATACGAATATTTTATTCCTAATGTTTATCTCATTTTTTTCATGAGATATTATGTCATGAGGTATCTTCTATAGATATTATTTTGTTTATTTTTATTTTTTCTTGTTAAATGTCATATCAATGTCAATGTTTTTATTTTTTCATTGTTTTGATGTCATTATGTTATTTCTTCTTCTTTAAGTTTGGAGACTATCCTAATAGTTCCAATTTTGTTTTGTTAATGGCTATCCTAATAATCCATTTTGTTGTTTTTTTGTCATGTCATTTTTGTTGTTTGTTTAGGTTTCGTGGCTAACCTAAAAGTTCCAGTTTTATCATTTTTATTATTATTTTTTGTTTTTGTATTGTCGTTTTTCATTATATTTTAATGTCATCGATCGTCTTGCAAAACAGAGTTAACACACTCTATAACATGCAAATGAAAGCTAAATGAAACTTATCTTCATCCTGAAAAGAAAATATCATCAGAAATAATGTCGTAATAATTTTTTGATTACCTGGTAAAAATTTCTGTTTCAGAGTTGTCAGATATTCAATTTTGGTTCAAATGTTGATTTAATATTGAAAATTGAATTTTTATTTCAATTTATATGGATTTGGGTTTGATAAGAATTTTGATTTAAGAATTATAAATTCAGTTGTCATCTGAACTTAATAAGTCTAGTGAAATTTTAGACTTAATGTCATTTATTTTTAAGGTTTTGAAACTAAATAAAATTTTTAAGCTCTATGTCACTTGAGCCTAAATGTTTGGATTTTAGATTTTTAGATTCAATTATCACTTGAATCTAAATAAGATTTTTAGACTCGATGTCATGTACAGTCTAAAGGTTTGGATTTTAGATTTTTACATTCAACTATCACTTGAATCTAAATAAGATTTTTAGACTCGATGTCACTTACAGTCTAATGGTTTGGATTTTAGATTTTTAGATTCAATTGTCACTTGAATCTAAATAAGATTTTTAGACTCGATGTCATTTATATTCTGAAAATTTTGAGTTGAGTCTAATAGAAATTAGACTTTGAAAATTTAGATTCACTTTTATTTGAATCTAAAATTTCTGAATTTTATGTTGATTTAATTTTAGCTTTTTAGTTTTTAATTTAATTTTGTCGATTAAAGTTTAATTTGTTAATTTATGTTGAGCCGGGTTGATTTATGTCAAATTGTGTTAAATTTGTTTGGATATGCCAATTTATGTTATTTTATAATGATTTATATTGTTTTAGATTTCAATAGGAATTAATCTTAAGTTTTTCATCAGATTGTGTTGAGTTAAGTCAAACAAAGGTTTTATCTTTAAAATTTATGTCGAATTAAGTTTGATTTAAATTGAACTTTAAAATTTATGTTGGATTAAGTTTGATTTGAATTTATGTTAAGTTAAGTTAATCTAAATATAGGTTTAATTCGAGCATAAGATTTTAAATTAAATTGAGTTTGTCTTGGGTTTAAATTAAACCTAAAACTTTAGATTTGACTTAAGTTTATTACAATTTAAATTTTAAGTTGGGTTTGGTTTAAATTAGTTTAAAGTTGAACCTAGACTTAAGGTTGACTCAAGTTCATATGAGTTGAACTCAAGTTAGATTTTAGTTTGGGTTAGGTTCAAGTTAGGTTGAACCTAAACTTAAAATTGACTCAAGTTCAATATGGGTTGAACTTAAGTTATATTTAAGTTAACTTGGGTTTATGTCATGTTGAGCCTAAGTTTAGTTTTGACTTAAGTCTAATGTGATTTGGACTTAAGTTAGGTTGGACTTAGGTTTTAAGTTTGAGTTAAGTTAGGTTCTAGTTAAGTTGAACCTAGACATAAGATTGACTCAAGTTCATTATGGGTTGAACTTAAGTTTGGTTTAGCTTGGATTTAAGTTAGGTTGAACGTAGATTATAAGTTTTGTTTGATAGGGGTTTATGGTTAATTGAACCTAGTTAGGGTTAAGTTTAATTGGTTCAAGGTTAATTATACCTATTTTAGGTAAGGTTTAATTAATTAATTAAACTTAATTAGGGTTAAGCCAAAATGGTTTAAAGTTAATTAAACCTAATTTAGGTAAAGTTTAATTGATTAATTAGGCTTCGTTAGGGTTAAGCCTAATTGGTTTAAAGTTAATTAAACCTTTGATATGGTATAATTTATTAATTAGGCTTAATTAGGGTTAAGCCTAATTGGTTTAAAGTTAATTAAACCTAATTTGGGTTAGGTTTACTTGATTAATTAGGCTTAATTAGGGTTAGGCCTGATCGGTTTAAAGTTATTAAACCTAATTTGGGTGAGGTTTAATTGATTAATTAGGCTTCATTAGGGTTAAGACTAATTATTTTAAGTTAATTAAACTTTATTTGGGTATGGTTTAATTGATTAATTAGGCTTAATTAGGGTTAAGCCTAATTGGTTTAAGGTTTCATTAAGTCTAATTTAACTAAGACTTAATGGATTAATTAGGTCAAATGGGTTAGATCTAATTAAGGTTTAGGATTGATTAATTCTAATTTAGTTAAGACTTAATTAAGAATTAATTTATATTAAACCTAATTTAATTAAGGTTTAATGATGGTTAATTAAGCCTAATGATTGTTTAGACCTAATTAAAGTTTTTTTATAATTAAACCTAATTTTTTAAGGTTTAATGATGGTTAAAGACTAATGATGTTTTAGACCTAATTAAATTTTGTTTATTATTAAACCTAATGTCTTTATGGTTTAATGATGGTTAATTAAGCCTAATGATGTTTTAGACCTAATTAGAGTTTGTTTATTATTAAACCTAATGTTTTTAAGGTTTAATGATGGTTAATTAAGCCTTAATGATGTTTTAGACCTAATTAAAATTTGTTTTGTACTAAACCCAACATTATTAGGGTTTAAATTATTAACTAAGTCTAAAGTGATTGGACTTAACTAAGATTTATAGGATTTTTAGGGTTAATTGAATATAAATTAAATAATTTATATTTATTTACCCTAAGGATTTAAAATATTATTTTTAAATTTCCCAAAGGCTAAGTTATGCACTTTAGAGTTTTTGTCAATCACTCTAAATTACTTTATCAATTCTTAATTTTATTTCCTTATTTTTCTAATTTTTATAATTATTTTTAGAAATACTTAAAAAGTCATTTAGAAGTTAGGAAATGTTACCCTACAAAATTTTTCTATCCTTAGAGAAACCAGGGAACATGTCTAAATGTGAGAGGATAATTTTTTGAAATTTTCATAATTTTTAGAGTTATAATTAATTTTTAATAATTAAATTACTTCAGAAAGTAATTAATCAAATAAAAATAAAATATAATTCAAAAATTAAATATTTTAAAATCCACATTATTTTCCTTGTTTTGCTGAATCGAGGGATATTTTTCTTATATTTTTGTGATTTTTGTGTGAAAATTTATGAATTTTCAATTTTTTATGGTTCTCTAAATTTAAATAAATCCAAACTAACCCTAAATCCCTTGGTGAAGACACGCGTCCTCGGACGGATCGAAACACGCTCGATCAGCTGCGAGGAGGTGAACACCGAAGTGGCTACTGTTTAATCTGAGACGTCCGTCTTTTGAACAGAAGATCAGACAGCTCTCCGTCATCTTCCTTCTCCCGTCTCAACCCGAACACCGTCCATGTTCTAGGCTTAATATCTCAGCCAAATATTGATGAAATTTCATGATTTTTTTTTCAGAAGCTTCTTCAAGAGGAATCGAACACATCCATACAAATTTATATATGAGTTACTTCGTTTCACAATGTGTAAACCCAAATGAAATTAGGGTTGATTAATCCATATCCTGGCTACAGTGGATCTAGCTTCAAATTGATTATTCTAGAAGTGTCGTATGGTCTAGAGAAGACTTTCCCGCAGTCCAATTTGAGCTCAACTCAAGTCTTTTAATGACTTTGATCAAAGGGAGGCTCGACTTGAGGAAGTTGATCAAAAGCTATATTTGAGGCTATAGGGTTTGATTTGGCTCCTCTTCTTTCAGTCCCTAAATGGATTTGGGAAGGTTAATTTGATGGTTTATGGAGTTTGATTTCAAACTTCCAAAATGCCCTAGTTTTAGGCTTTTTATATGCCCTCGAGTTAGCCAAATTGATATGATTTACTCAGTTTCAATGCTGGGTTTCTTTAGGAATCTTTAGCTAAGGTCCTATTGAAGATTTTTTGTATTGGAAGTATTTGGATTTTTGCAGTGTATATGGTTTTGGATTTCTTGCCCTCCTCCCATCATGTGTTTATGTTTAGCTCTATTTATAGCCCCGGGGATAGCAAGGGCTGAGCTTTGAATGGCTTAGGTTCACCTAGGGAGTTTCTTAACCATGTTATTAATATTTTGGATAGAAAGGTGGCTGTCAATTAAATGAAATTTGGAATTTAAAAATGGTTAAGTCATGTAGATTTTATTCATGATTACACTTGAGTTTGATTTTTTAAATTCTCCCATTTGTTATCTTTGAAGGTGGATAATGCATGTTAATTTAGCATGGTATATCCTTCCCTACATGTTTTAATAAATTTTTAATAGTGTTAAAGAGAGAAAGCCACCTTAGGCCCCTTACTCATTTCATGCATAAATGAATTATCATGGTATTTAACCATGGTAAAAAGTTTATCCTAGGTTATGTTTCTTTTTCATTGGATGACAAGGAGGTGGCTAAGATACCTTTTCCATGGCTAGCCACATCACCTTGGGGAGGAGGATAATTCATGCTTTAAAATGGTAAGGTTTTGCCAATTCATTTTTCATGCCATCATGTCTTTTAACCATAGTAATAAATATTATATTATAAATTATTAATGGGCTAATTCATTTTTGGATGGGTCATATGGGTTGTGTCTAACCTATATGAGGTCATCCATGATGTCATTAATGATCTTAGAATTTTGAAAACCATTTATTATTTCATAAATGGTGTCATGGGTCAAAATAGCTTTTTGAATATAATCTCATCCTTAATTAATTATGTCATTAATTAAAAATATTAGAAATTATATTATTGGCCAATAAATTAATCAAAATAATTTTAAAATTATTTATTTGATTAATTTATATCATCTAAATTTAAACTTAAGCATGGTCTTTTTTATGGCTTTTAATTATATTTCCCTTTTTAATTAATTATGTCATTAGTTAAAAAAATTGGAAATTGTATTTTAGCTAATAAATTAATCAAAAATAATTTTGGAATTAATTATTTGATTAATTTTTATCATTTTTTGTTCAAAGTTGGGTGTTTTGACCAAACTTGACAAACATTGACTAGCGTTGGCTAATTTTAGGGTTATAGGTCCATCAATGGTTAATGTAGTGATTTTTGGATTAATTTTTTGTCATTCTGATCATTGTCACGTAGATCATGTCAATGCCTATCCTTGAAGTAAATTTTGTGGTCAATTGGACATGGGTTAGCCATTTTGTCCAAAATTATCTTTTTGGTCAAAGTTGACCAATGGGGTGAATGTAATGGTCTTTAGGTATTGGGTATGATGATTTTGATCAATTTTTGACATTTTGGATCAAAAGTTGACTGCTTGGGTCAATGGAATGGTTATTGGGTCATGGATTGACCATTTTGACTAAAATTAACTTTTTAGTAAAAAATTGACCTTTTAGGTCAACGGGGTGGTCATTGGGTCAGAAATTGACCATTTTGATCAAAGTTGACTTTTTGGTCAAAAGTTGACATGTTGGGTCAATGATTGATTAAATCAGGGTTTATCATTGCTGATTTAACCAATCTGGGTCAAAGAAGGATTTATAGGGTTTTACCCTAATCATTAGAGTTTAGTGACTATCAGTGAGATTTAAAAAGTTAATATTGGAATAATTCCTATCTCAAACTTACTTTGAAATGATCCTCACAAAAGTGAGGTAAACAAGTGTCATCAGCCAGAAGAGACAAAGGACAACAGACAGTGATACCCGACAAGGCCGGAATCAATTTGATCCTCATGACATCAGATCGGGCCTTACTAAGATATTCCTACCACTTAACAGATCCGTGTACCAATAAAGAAGCAGAATTTGAAGCTCTAATCACCGGTTTAAAATTAGCAATATTAAAGGAAAATAACATACATTGCCATTTATGACGACTCCCAACTCGTCATGCAGCAAGTTGCAGGACAGTATTAGATTCTGAAACTGAGATTAGAAGAATACCATGAGTACAAAATGAATTTGCTAGAGCAGATTCCAAGTGTGATATTCTATAGGATCCCTCAAGCAGACAATGCCTATGCAGACGTTTTAACGAAGCTTGCCAAAGAGTTGGCTTGTCCACCCGAAGATTCAATAGATATTACAGTGAAAGGATGTCAAGTTTTGTTGCAGATCGACCTCGACAGTTTGCACAAGATTTGAAAAGAAGAGATGGCAGCTACAGTGTCAGATGATATAGAAGATTGGCGTCATCCATTAATAGAATATTTGCAAACAGGAAGATTACCAGATGACAATAGCACATCAAATTCAGAAGAGGGCTTTGTCGTATACTTTAATTGATAATGTTATGTACAGAAGATCCTTCGATTAGATTTGGCTCAGATGTCTCAGCAGAGCAGAAGCACAAAATATCGTTAATGAAGTACATGTCAGATTGTGTGGTGCTCTCCAGTCAAGGCTGAAAATGAAGATGAAAATGAAGGGACTCGGATACTACTGGACGGCAGTGATGACCGACTGTATGGATATAGTGGGTCTGATAGACCCTCTATCTTCAAAAGTACACAGATTTATACTCACTGCTATGGATTACTTCTCCAAATGGGCTAAGGCAGTTCTGCCACGGGAAGTTACAGCATAGCAGGTACTACAGTTTTTCAAGAATCAGGTTGTCTACCGCTTAGGTGTGCCGTGATAGATCATTTTAGATTATGGGTCCTCTTTCAAATGCATGAAGATCAACAACTTCCTCAGAAGACACGGGCTAGACTTATGATACTCGACTATCTACTACTCAAGTGCGAATAGCTTGGAAGAAGCCTTTAACAAGACACTCGTGCAGATCTTAAAGAAGTCACTCAACGACAACAAAAGATGATGGCACGAGAAGTTACTGAAAGCTTTATGGGCGAACACTGACGCAGTCTACACCTTACGCACTTGTGTACGGGTGTAAGCCAGTTCTTTCGACAGAAGTTCAACTATCGTCGCTCCGGATCACCATCGCCAATAAAATTAGAAAAGAATAAAATACCAAAATACAACTTGTAGAATTAGAAGGTCTTGAAGGAAAAAGATTACTCACACAACAGAATTTAGAACTCTACCAAGAAAACATGATTCAAGCGCACAAAAAATTGGTCCGCCCGAGGTTGTTCAAAATCAGTGACCTCATCCTCGTTCTTAGAAGACTTATTATTGCACACCGCAAGATAGGTGGAAAATTTGAACCAACCTGGGAAGTGCCATTCGTGGTAGAACAAGTTTACTTAGGAGGGTCGTACTAGTTGGTGGATTCTCAAGGGGATAGGCTCATGTTGCCAATAAATGAACGATATCTAAAGAAGTACTACGTGACATCATATGTCTGAAGAAGGATATAAATTACGATGTAGCCTTGTGGCCAGTGTCTGTGACTAGGTCTAAACTTTGTAATAAAATAAAATTAAAAGGAATAAAATAAATTTTCTTACAATATAAAATACACTTGTTAAATTTCAAATTCAAAATCTAATAAAATCATATTAAATAAGATAATGGCATTAAGATAATAATGAAAATTATTAAATAATTAATAATAATAAATTTGTTATTGTTCTTGTTCGTACAAAGCGCCAGCCATTGACATTTCCCCCTGTTTTTCTTATGCACGAACTATCAGGATGTGGGTTGGCATTTGCTTTTAAAGATGGCTTGGACCTTGCATCTTGAAAAGAAAGAATACATACTAGAAGACTGCAGATATGAAGTCGATGATGAAAGGTGGTCGTAGAGAGACAGGATAGATGTCGGGACATGGAGGCACTAGGGTTTTCGTTAACTCACACCTCCTCATCAAGAGACACAGTTAGGTTCCGTCTATGATCACTACTCTAGAGGGTAATCTTGTTGCTGCTTCAGTTGAGAGAGACCGAGATGTGCTTTTGGCGCGCTCTAAAAGAAGAAATACAAATCGTTGCAAGCATCCCCTCCTGGATAGGATCGAGAGGAGACGGGCTCGGGAGTCAGCCGCGGAGTTATCCCCTTTTCCAAAAGAATTCTAAGAACCTGACATGAAGGAAACTGACGAGCGCACCGCACACCGATACTGAGCCAGAAACTACTGAAGATCCCGTACTGAAGTGGGATCCGATGGAAGGAATCTTTACTGGGAGACTGAATTGCAACTCGAATTTACCCAGGCAGCCTTCAATGACAGGAGCATTTTTAGAGTGACCGCAGTGTCACGTTCTACAGGTAGAGGAGTACGGCACGTTCAAGGCATATGCAGCCGCTTCAATGCTACTCAAGAGCAGGGAGCATCCAGATGTAGAGCCTTACGTACCATAGTTTCTTGTGTCGTTATCGCAGCGAGGAGTTGTAGACTACGTGATGAAAAAGATTAAAAGAATTAGGAAAAAAGAATTTCAGCAATATGAACATATACAAGGAAAGTTCGTCAAAACCTTGGAAGGCCTCAAGCTATACGCGAGCGTGTTGTTGAGGAATGGATTGTGTCTTCGCTCTCCAAGACTTAGGTAAAGCAAGACGTCTGAGGCTGAGGACGTACACAGAGCTGATAAAATGGAAAAGAGGAAAAGGCAGAGTCACGATTTAGTGTGGCTGCTGCTACAATTTCGCTAAGGATCGACAGGGCAATCCCCCGAGGATCCTACAGCATGATGAGGTGGATCTGATGACGCCACAAATTAAGAAGGGGATAAAAATGATGGTCAAGTTGCACGTCCTGCCTATAGATTGTATTCCTAACAACTCTGTTATAAATATTTATGAGGACGGGGACTGTATCCCGCCTCATATCGACCACCATGACTTTGTGAGGACCTTTTGCACGGTTTCATTTGAAAGTGAAGGTATATTTTGTTTAGACGAGAAATTCAGATTGGCAGACCAGGAGAGTTCCAAGGCTCTGTTGAAATCCCTCTACCGGTCCAATCAGTGATAGTGCTGAAAGGAAACAGGGCAGATCTTGCAAAGCACTGCATCCCAGGAGTTACAAGACAAAGGATATCAGTTACTTCAGAAGAATGGATGAAGAGAAAGCGTCGTTCTACTACGAGCCAGACCCAGAATTGGAAAAGCTATGGCACTTGCGGACGTGACAACAGTAATTGGTCATTAGGTAAAAAATTGACTATTTTGACCAACATTGACTTATGTGTTAAAAGTTGACCTATTGGGTCAATGGGTTGGTTATTGGGTAAAGGATTCACCGTATTGACCAAAGTTGACTTTTTAGTCAAAAGTTGACCTATTGGGTCAATGGGTTGGTCATTGAGGAAGAATAAACCAATTTAACCAAAGCTGACTTTTTGGTTAAAAGTTTACCTATTAGGTCAATGGGATGGTCATTGGGTCAGAAATTGTCCATTTTGGCCAAAGATGATTTTTTGGTCAAAAGTTGACATATCGGGTCAATAGGTGGTCATTAGGACAACAATTAACAATTTTGACAAAAATTAATTTTTTGGTCAAAAGTTAACCTATTTGGGTCAATGGGTTAGTCATTGGGTTAAGGATTGACCATTTTAACCAAAGTTGACCTATTGGGTCAATGGGGAGGTCATTAGGTCAAAAATTGATTATTTTGACCGAAATTGATTATTTAGTCAAAAGTTGATCTATTGGGTTAATGGGTTGGTCATTCAGTCAATGATCGACCATTTTGACCGAAGTTGAATTTTTGGTCAAAGATCTACTTATTGTGTTAATAATTGGTAATTAGGTCAAAATTAACTATTTTGACCAAAATTAACTTTTCGGTCAAAAGTTAACCTATTGTGTAGATGGGTTGGTCATTTGGTTAAAGATTGACCATTTTGACTAAAGTTAATTTTTTTGTCAAAAATTGACCAATTGGGTTAATGGGTTGGTCATTGGGTTAGAAATTGAACATTTTGACCAAAGTTGATTTTTTGGTCAAAAGCTGACCTATTGGGTCAATGGAGTGGTCATTAGGTCAAAAATTGACTATTTTAATCAAAATTGACATTTTGATCAAAAGTTTACCTATTGTGTCAAAGTGTTGGTTATTGGGTTAAGGATTGACCATTTTGACCAAAGTTGACTTTTTGGTAAAAAGTTGACCTATTGGGTCAATGGGTTGGTCATTGGGTCAAGGATTGACCATTTTGACCAAAGTTGACTTTTTAGTGAGAGATTGACTTATTCGGTCAATAATTGGTCATTAGGTCAAAATTTAATTATTTTGACCAAAATTGAATTTTTGGTCAAAAGTTGACCAATTGGATCAATGGGGCGGTCATTGAGTAAAAAGCTGACCATTTTGACCAAAGTTGACTTTTTGGTCAAAAGTTGACCTATTAGGTCAATGAGGAAGTCATTAGGTCAAAAGTTGACAATTTTGACTAAAATTGACTTTTTGGTCAAACGTTGTCCTTTTGGGTCAATGGGTTGGTCAATGGGTCAAGGATTGACCATTTTGACCAAAGTTGACTTTTTGGTCAAATGTTGACCTGGTTGGTAAATAGGTTGGTCATTGGGTCAAGAATTGACCATTTTGACAAATATTGACTTTTTGGTCAAAAGTTGACATATTGGGTTAATAATTGGTCATTAGGTCAAAAATTGGCTATTTTGACCAAAATTGACTTTTTGGTCAAAAGTCGATCTATTGGGTCAGTGGGTTGGTCATTGGGTCAAGGATTTACCATTTTGACCAAAGTTGATTTTTTGGTCAAAAGTTGACCTATTGGTTCAATATCATCTATCGGGTCATTGGGTTAATGGGTTGGTCATTAGGTCAAGGATTGACACTTATGACCAAAGTTGACCTTTTGGTCAGAGATTGCCTTATTGGGTAAATAATTGACCATTAGGTCAAAAATTGATTATTTTGACCAAAATTGACTTCATGTTCAAAATTTGACCTATTGGGAGAATGAGTTGGTCATTGGGTAAAAAAATGATCATTTTGACCAAAATTAACTTTTTGGTCAAAAGTTGACCTATTGGGTCAAAGGGTTGGTCATTGGGTCAAGGATTAACAATCTTGACCAAAGTTGACTTTCTGGTCAAAAGTTGACCTATTGGGTTAATGGGTTGGTCAATTGGTCAATGATTCACCATTTTGACGAAGGTTGACATTTTGGTCAGAGATTGCCTTATTAGATAAATAATTGGTCATTAGGTCAAAAAATGACTATTTTGACCAAAATTAAATTTTTGATCTAAAGTTGACCCATTGGTCGTCATAGAGTCAGAAATTGACCATTTGACTAAAGTTTACTTTTTTGTCAAAAGTTGACTTGTTGAGTCAATGGGTTGGTCATTGGGTCAAAGATTGACCATTTTGAACAAAGTTGCCTTTTTTGTCAGAGATGAACTTATTGGGTCAATAATTGGTCATTAGGTCAAAAAATGTCTATTTTGACCAAAATTGACTTTTTGTACAAAATTTTATCTATTGGGTCAATGAGTTGGTCATTGGGTCAAGAATTGACCATTATGACCAAAGTTGACTTTTTGGTCAAAAGTTGACCGATTGGGTCAATGGGTTGGTCATTGGGTCATAAACTAAACATTTTGACCAAAGTTGACTTTTTGGTCAACAGTTGACCTATCTGGTCAATGGGTTGTTAATTGGTCAAGAATTGACTATTTTGACCAAAATTGACTTTTTGGTCAAAAGGTGGCCTATTTGGTCATTGAGTTGGTCAATGGGTCTAGGTTTGACCATTTTGAGCAAAGTTGACTTTTTGGTCAAAAGTTGACTTATTGGGTCAATGGGTTTGGTCATTGGGTCAAGGATTGACCATTCTGACCAAATTTGAGTTTTTGGTCAGAGATTGACTTATTGGGTCAATAATACGTAATTAGGTAAAAAATTGACTATTTTTACCAAAATTGACTTTTTGATCAAAAGTTGACCTATTGGGTAAATGATTTGGTCATTGGGTCAACGATTGACCATCTTGACTAATGTTATCTTTTTGGTTAAAAGTTACCTATTGGGTCAATGGGTTGGTCATTGGGTCAAGGATTGACCATTTTGATCAAAGTTGACTTTTTGGTCAGTGATTGCCCTATTGGGTCAATAATTGGTCATTAGGTCCAAAATTGACTATTTTGACCAAAATTGAATTTCTGGTTAAAAGTTGACCCATTGGGTCAACGGGGTGGTCATTGGGTTAGAAATTGACTATTTTGACCAAAGTTGACTTTTTGGGTAAAAGTTGACCTATTGGGTCAATGAGTCAGTCATTGGGTCAACATTTGACCAATTTGACCAAAGTTAACTTTTTGGTCAAAAGTTGACCTATTGGGTCAATGGGTTAGTCATTGGGTCAGAAATTGACCATTTTGATAAAAGTTGACTTTTTGGTCAAAAGTTAACCTATTGGGACAAAGGGTGGTCTTTAGGTCAAAATTGACTATTTTAACAAAAATTGACTTTTTGGTCAAAAGTTCACCAATTGAGTCAATGAGTTGGTCATTGGGTCAATGATTGACCATTTTGACTAAAGTTGACTTTTTGCTCAAAAGTTGACCTATTGGGTCAATGAGTTGGTCAGTGGTTCAAGGATTGACCATTTTGACCAAAGTTGATGTTTTGGTCAGAGATTGGCTTACTGGGTAAATAATTGGTCTTTAAGTCAAAAATTGACTATTTGGACCAAAATTAACCATTTGGTCGAAACTTAACCTATTGGGTCAATTGATTGGTCATTAGGTAAACGATTTTTCATTTTGACCAAAGTTGACTTTTTGCTCAAAAGTTGACCTGTTGGGTCAATCAGTTGGTCATTGGTCAAGGATTGACCATTTTGACCAAAGTTGACGTTTTGGTCAGAGATTGGCTTTTTGGGTCAATAACTGGTCATTACCTAAAAAATTGTCTATTTTGGCGAAAATTGACTTTTTGCTCGAAAGTTAACTTATTGGGTCAATCGGTTTGTCATTGGGTCAACGATTGATCATTTTGACCAATGTTGACATTTTGGTTAAAAGTTGACCTTTTGGGTCAATGGGTTCGTCGTTCGGTCAGAAATTGATAATTTTAACCAAAGTTGACCTATTGGATCAATGAGGTGGTCATTAGGTTAAAAATTGACAATTTTGACCAAAATTGACTTTTAGTCAAAAGTTAACCTAATTGGTCAATGGGTTGGTCATTGGGTCAAGGATTGACTTTTTGACCAAAGTCGACCAATTGGGTCAATGAGGTGGTCCATAGGTAAAAAATGACTATTTTGACAAATATTAACTTTTTAGTCAAAAGTTGAGCTAATTGTCAATGAGTTGGTCATTGGGTCAAGGATTGACCCTTTAACCAATGTTGACTTTTTGGTAAGAAGTTGACCTATTAGGTTAATAAGTGGTCATTGGGTCAAGGATTGACCATTTTGCCAAAAGTTGACTTTTGGGTCAAAAATTGACTTATTGGGTCAATAATTAGTCATTAGGTCAAAAATTGATTATTTTGACCAAAACTGGCTTTTTGGTCAAAAGTTGACCTATTTGTCAATGGGTTGGTCATTGGGTCAAGGATTGACCATTTTGACCAAAGTTCACTTTTTGGTCAAAAGTTGACCAATTGGGTCAATGGGTTGGTCATTGGGTCAAAGATTGATCATATTGACCAAAGTTGACTTTTTGGTCAAAGATTGACTTATTGAATCAAAAATTGGTATTAGGTCAAAAATTGATTCTTTTGACCAAAATTGACTTTTTAGGCAAAAGATGACCCATTGGGTCTACGGGGTGATCGTTCGGTCGGAAATTGACCATATTAATCAAAGTTGAATTTTTGGTCAAATGTTAACCTACTGGGTCAATGCGTTGGTCATTAGGTTAAGAATTGACCATTTTGACCAAAGTTGACATTTTGGTCAAAAGTTAACTATTGGGTCACCCAGTCATTAGGTCAAGGATTAACCATTTTGACCAAAGTTAAACTTTTGGTCAATGATTGACTTATCAGGTCAATAATTAGGCATTAGGTCAAAAATTACAATTTTGACCAAAATTGACATTTTGGTCAAAAGTTGACGTATTGGGTCAACGGGTTGGTCATTGGGTCAAGGATTGATCATTTTGACTAAAGTTGACTTTATTGGTCAAAAGTTACGTCAGAAATTGACCATGTCAACCAAAGCTGACCTATTGGGTCAATGGGGTGGTATGAGGTCAAAAATTAACTATTTTGACCAAAATTAACTTTTTAGCCAAAAGTTAAGCTATTGGATCAATAGGTTGGTCATTGGGTTAAGGATTGACCATTTTAACCAAAGTTGTCTTTTAGTTAAAAGTTGACCTATTGGGTAATGGGTAAATGATTGACCATTTTGATCAAAGTTGATTTTTTGTTCAAAAGTTGACCTTTTGGGTCAATGAGTTTGTCATTGGGTCAAGGATTGACCATTTTGACCAAAGTTGACTTTTTAGTTAGACATTGACTTATTGGGTCAATAATTGGTCATTCGGTCAAAAAATTGGCTATTTTGACCAAAATTGATTTTTTGGTCATTGATTGACCAACTAGGTCAATGGGTTTGCTATTGCATCAAGGATATACCATTTTGACCTAAGTTAACTTTTTGGTCAAAAGCTGACATATTGGGTCAATGGGTTGGTCATTAGGTTAGAATATGACCATTTGAACCAAAGTTGACTTTTTGGTCAAAAGTTGACCTATTGGGTCAATGGGGTAGTCATTAAGTTAAAAATTGACTATATCAACCAAAATTGACTTTTTGGTCAAAAGTTGACCTATTGTGTCAACGGGTCAGTTATTGGGTCAAGGATTGACCATTATGACCAAAGTTGTCTTTTTGGTCAAAAATTGACTTATTGGGTCAATAATAAGTCATTGGGTCAAAAATTGACTATTTTGATCAAAATTGACTTTCTGGTTAAAAGTTGACCTATTGGGTCAATGAGTTGGCCATTAGGTCAATAATTTACCATTTTGACCAAAGTTGACTTTTTGTCAAAAGTTGACCTTTTGGGACAATGGGTTGGTGATTGGGTCAAGGATTGACTATTTTGACCAAAGTTGACTTTTTCTCAGAGATTAACTTATTGGGTCAATAATTGGTCATTAGGTCAAAAATTTACTCCATAATTAACTTTATGTTCAAAATTTGACCTATTGGGTCAGTGATTTGGTCATTAGGTCAAGAATTGACCATTTTGACCAAAGTTGATTTTTTTGTCAAAAGTTAACCTATTAAGTTATTGGGTCAAGGTTGACCATTTTAACCATAGTTGACTTTTTGGTCAAAAGTTGACCTATTAGGTCAATAGATTGGTCATTAGTCAAGGATTAACATTTTGACTAAAGTTGACTTTTTGGTCAGAGATTGACTTATTGGGTCAATGAGTTGGTCATTGGGTCAAGGATTGACATTTTGACCAAAGTTGATTTTTTGGTCAGAGATTGACTTATTGGGTCAATAATTGATCATTAGGTCAAAAATAGATTTTTTTGAAGAAAATTAAATTTTTGGTCATAAGTTGACCCATTCGGTTAATTGGGTGGTCATTGGGTCAGTTCTTGTAATCCAATACATTATAATCTACTTTTCCATGGATATCGTCTTTATTTTCTTCCAACAGTCGTTCTTTTATTGGAGGGAAATTTTCTTTGGGTGCTACTATTTGTGTTTCTTTTTCTATAGGGGCCATCCTTTAAGGTAAGATTTTTCCACTTCTCAAGTTCACTTCTGTTATTTCTTGTGGTATAACGTTCAATTGTTGAGTTTCTGAATCATAAAATTTGAATGCTATAGAGATTGGTACTTTTCCCAATTCGAACGTAAAGGTTTCATCTTCACTGTTATTATCATTCTGGTTGTCATTTTTCTCGTCAGATTAATATATGATTGAAATATTGTCTACATGATCAAAATTGACTTGCTCATTTTCCAGAATATCATGAGAAATAGTCAACATATAAGTAGAACGACACATTTTTATTTATGAACAAAAAGTCATACAAATTTAATGGTCCAAGGGATTTTCTCCCTTTGTCTGAAACAACTATCCTAGAAGGTTATGACAAAGTAGGAGTAAAAGATACAAAAGGACGAGCAGCCCCTATGTTTACAAGACTCATATTTCCTTTCCGCTTCTTGGAAGATTTATCAAGAACATTATTAGGATTGATGAGCATTTCGTTATAGGATTTGCTTGGAAAAATATTATTGTCATCAAAACAATCTTTGTGGGTATTTACTGAGCTCATATTTACTGAGCCTTTAGCCTGCTTCAAATATTATTTTGGGAATATTTCTTTTTTTGAAGTTTTTCTCCAACCAATCTTTAAAGACGAAGCAATCTTCAATTTTATGTCCCAACATCCTATGATATGGACAGTAGTTAGGATGGTCTTTCAAAATGTCCTCCATCGGACTTTTAGCCTCAGGTAATTTGAATTCTAGTATCTTTAGCAAACCATGAAAGATTTTAGCAAACACATCTGTTTTAAATGGTTATTTTTTATTCATTCTATCTGCTATCGTTCTTTTATCTGTTTGTGGTAAGGTTGATTGTTGAAATTGTAATTGGGAAGGCGACTGTTGTTGTCGTTGATTTTGTCATTGCTTCTTTTGTTCAGGTTGTATTTTCTTCACCTGTTTCCCTTTTTTGATTGTGGTAGTTTTCTTTTCTAGTACTTTGACTGGTTTTGTTTTCTCAGTCTTTTCCATCTATTTAGCATCTTCCTGGAGTTTAGCAGCTTTGCTGAGTAATTTTTCAAACGTTTTTATGGTAAATCCCTTAAGCATAAATGTTATTGGGCCATAGATATTTTTAAAAAGTATTTCCATTGCATGTTGTTCTTGAAGCTGTGGCTCACATTTTATACTAAGATTTCTCCATAGTAAAATGTAATTCACAAGTGTTTCTCTTGGCTTTTGTTTTTCTACGACCAGGTCTCCAACAATTACATGATGTTGTGCTCCAGCAAAGCATTGGATTAAAAGAGTTTCTAATTCTACAAAAGGTTTAACAGAACCATTAGGAAGTTCGGCGTACCGGTCGAAAGTGACTCCCATTAAACTATTGACAAATTAACGGAATAATAGGGGATCACTCCCTCCTACATTGCAACAGCTTGCTCTGAAGTGTGCAAGATGTTGTCTTGGATTTCCTGTTCCGTCAAACATTTTGAAAAGTGGTGGAACAAAACCTTTAGGTTATTGAACTGGATCAAATTCCTCTGGGTAGGGTCTACCCTTTGAAATTAATGATCCAATCTTTTCTTGTTCCATGGTTTCTATTATTTTTTGTTCCACTAATTATGAAAGTTATTTTTCGGGAATCCCACATTGAATGGGTTCCTTTTTCTATTGTGAGCTTTCTTCAACTTTTGTTTTATCTTCATGGATATGAATTGTTTTAGGTCAAACATTTTCAATGGCAGGTGATGGAGTTGTTGGTGTGTTTTGTAAGGCTCCTGCCAATTCTTTCAATTTTTATTCAAGACGATTGATTTATTTGTCTCGTTGTCGAATGACGGATCATAATTCTTCAGTAATATTTTCTTCATTTTGAGGAGATATTTCCCGAGCAGCACTAGATTGTATTTCTATGACATTTATTTTTATAAACTTTTGGCTGTGCTGGTTAGAAGAATTTTCTTTTCTTTGTGAAGCTAATTGTTTAATGTTATCTCTTAATTTCTCCAATCTATCCTCAATTGTTTTACCAGGAGTCTTTTCATGGGCATTGTTTTGAGAAATATCCATAGGAGCATCAATGATACTAGAAGTTCCATCTGAAACTTCTTGTTTCCTTGCTTTCTTTTTTAATTTAGATTTATGCTTTTTTTATTGTGATTGGTCTCCATCTCGTAGCTTGTGCACATGAGTCTTCATCTTTTCGATGTTTCTTCAGCTTCCAAAAGTAATTTATTGTGTTTTATACTGTTTATCAAAGTAACTATATAGTTCATTTTTTTATTTTGAATGGAGATTAGTTTATACTGGAGTATTTTGACAATAAATGGACTTATCATATTCAAGGATTTTCTTCTTCATGGTAGTGGTAACTGCACATCCCATTTTATCCAATAAATTGGAAATTGAACATCTATCGTTCCGTGCTAATCATTTTAATACAATGTGTATTGTTTGGATAGGTGGAGAATTTTCTTCTTTTAAAGGCGGATACATACCCTTATTATATTCAATAGGTACGGGATGGAATTCAGTTTCTTCCAAATGGTATGTATTTTCTTTATATCCAACGAGGGTAAACTTTTCAATTTCATCTTCATTTAGATTCTTATTCTTTCTTTCAGTATGAGTTAAACGAACAATTTTGGAACTAGATCCAAACTCCTACATTAATCTTGGAATATTGTCTTCTTGTTCTTCATAAAGTCCTTTCCCTTTATTATGAACTTCCTCAAAGCTATGTTGTTCCATAAGAAGTCGTTGAGATAAAATAAACGGTTCTATTATGGAAAATATGGAAAATTTCTATTATGATGGGAGGATTATTCTAAATATATTCAGCTTTATCATCGAATATTCTGAATCTGTTTTGTCAAAAGTAAGTGGCTTCATTAAATGGTAAATTCAGATCTTGGAAATAAGAAATGTTTGAATTAGGAGAATCCATAGCAGTTTTCTGTCAAAGTCCAGAGAAATCTTACGTTAAAATTTTATGATAGACTTGTCTATGAACAAAAATCATTATTATTTCATCAAAAACAACACTTTTAAAAGAGCTAGAAGAGATGATATTGTTTGTTGAATGATATTTTGAAAAACGAGCATTTTAACAAAAGGTGAATAGAAAGAATCTATAATGATCAAATCCCCAGCGGAGTCGCCACTCTCTTTTCAGTGATGGAAACTCGTCGCTTCCGATCGTCGCAGATTCTTGGGCATTGTGTCAAGTGTCAAGGAGTCGCTAATCTATTTATATTGCCCTAGTCTTTAATCCCCTTTTGTAAAGGGTGAGAGAAAAGGAACAAAAAAGATAATCACAAGAAAAGGTAATGTGGTATCTTTTTAGGGAGAACTTTAGAATGTACTTATCCTACTAGGAAAAATCGCAAGTCTGGTAACCAGAGATTTTATGTATTTAACCTATTCTGAGTTTTTTTTACTTCTCCTATAGAAGCAAGCTTCTATAGTTAAATACATCCAAGACATCACTAGTTTTGCCTAAGAAAACTCTTGATTAAAAACTATTTTTTTCTGAATACATTTTAGGAAAATAAACATACGAATGTTTTATTAATGTTTATCTCATTTTGTCATGAGATATTATGTCATGAGGTATCTTCTATAGATATTATTTTGTTTATTTTTATTTTTTCATGTTAAATGTCATATCAATGTCAATGTTTTTGTTTTGACATTGTTTTAATGTCATTTTGTTATTTCTTCTTCTTTAATTTGTGAGACTATCCTAATAGTTCCAATTTTGTTTTGTTAATGTCTATCCTTTAATCTGTTTTGTTGTTTTTTTGTCATGTCATTTTTGTTGTTTGTTTAGCTTTCGTGGCTAACCTAAAAGTTCCAGTTTTATCATTTTTATTATTATTTTTTTGTTTTTCTATTGTATTTTTTCATTATATTTTAATGTCGTTGATCGTCTTGCAAAACAGAGTTAACACACCCTATAACATGCACATGAAAGCTAAATGAAACTTATCTTCATCCTGAAAAGAAAATATCATCAGAAATAATGTCGTAATAATTTTTAGATTACTTGGTAAAAATGTCTGCTGTTTTAGAGTTGTCGGATATCCAATTTTGGTTGAAATGTTGATTTAATATTGAAAATTGAATCTTTATTTCAATTTATATGGATTAGGGTTTGATAAGAATTTTGATTTAAGAATTAGACTTTTAAATTCAGTTGTCATCTGAACTAGTGAAATTTTAGACTTAATGTCATTTATTTTTAAGGTTTTGAAACTAAATAAAATTTTTAGGCTCTATGTCACTTGAGCCTAAACGTTTGGATTTTAGATTTTTAGATTCAATTATCACTTGAATCTAAATAAGATTTTTAGACTCGATGTCATGTAGAGTCTAAAGGTTTTGATTTTAGATTTTTACATTCAATTGTCACTTAAATCTAAATAAGATTTTTAGACTCGATGTCATTTACAGTATAATGGTTTGGATTTTAAATTTTTTTATTCAATTGCCACTTGAATCTAAATAAGATTTTTAGACTCGATGTCGTTTAGATTCAGAAAATTTAGAGTCGAGTCTAATAGAAATTAGTCTATGAAAATTTAGATTCACTTTTGAATATAAAATTTCTGAATTTTATGTTGATTTAAGTTTAGCTTTTCAGTTTTAAATTTAATTTTGTCGATTTAAGTTTAATTTGTTAATTTATGTTGAGTCGGGTTGATTTACTTCAAATTGTGTCAAATATGGTTAGATATGTCAATTTATGTTATTTTATGTTGATTTATATTGTTTTAGATTTAAATAGGAATTAATCTTAAGTTTTTCATCAGATTGTGTTGAGTTAAGTCAAACTTAGGTTTTATCTTTAAAATTTATGTCGAATTAAGTTTGATTTAAATTGAACTTTAAAATTTATGTTGGATTAAGTTTGATTTGAATTTATGTCAAGTTAAGTTAATCTAAATTTAGGTTGAACTCAAACATAAGATTTTAATTTAAATTGAGTTTGTCTTGGATTTAAATTAAACCTAAAACTTTATATTTGACTTTAGTTTAGTACAGTTTAAATTTTAAGTTAGGTTTGGGTTAAATTAGTTTCAAGTTGAACCTAGTCTTAAGGTTGACTCAAGTTCATATGAGTTGAACTCAAGTTAGATTTTAGTTTGGGTTAGGTTCAAGTAAGGTTGAACCTAAACTTAAAATTGACTCAAGTTTAATATGGGTTGAACTTAAGTTATATTTAAGTTAACTTGGGTTTATGTCATGTTGAGCCTAAGTTTAGTTTTGACTTAAGTCTAATGTGATTTGGACTTAAGTTAGGTTTGACTTAGGTTTTAAGTTTGAGTTAAGTTAGGTTCCAGTTAAGTTGAACCTAGACATAAGATTGACTCAAGTTCAATGTGGGTTGAACTTAAGTCTGGTTTAACTTGGGTTCAAGTTAGGTTGAACGTAAATTATAGTTTTTTTTTGATAGAGGTATGTGGTTAATTGAACCTAGTTAGGGTTAATTTAATTGGTTCAAGGTTAATTAAACCTATTTTAGGTAAGGTTTAATTAATTAATTAAACTTAATTAGGGTTAAGCCTAATTGGTCTAAAGTTAATTAAACCTAATTTAGGTAAAGTTTAATTGATTAATTAGGTTTTGTTAGGGCTAAGCTTAATTGGTTTAAAGTTAATTAAACCTAATTTTGGTATGGTTTAATTGATTAATTAAGCTTAATTAGGGTTAATCCTAATTGGTTTAAAGTTAATTAAACCTAATTTGGGTAGGGTTTAATTGATTAATTAGGCTTAATTAGGGTTAGGCCTGATTGGTTTAATGTTAATTAAACCTAATTTAGGTAAGGTTTATTTGATTAATTAGTCTTAATTAGGATTAAGACTAATTGTTTTAAAGTTAATTAAACCTAATTTGGGTATGGTTTAATTGATTAATTAGGTTTAATTAGGGTTAAGCCTAATTGGTTTAAGGTTTCATTAAGTCTAATTTATTTAAGGCTTAATGGATTAATTAGGTCTAATGGGTTAGATCTAATTACGGTTTAGGATTGATTAAGTCTAATTTAGTTTAAGACTTAATTAAGAATTAATTTATATTAAACCTAATTTAATTAAGGTTTAATGATGGTTAATTAAGCCTAATGATTGTTTAGAACTAATTAAAGTTTTTTTTATTATTAAACCTAATGTTTTTAAGGTTTAATGATCGTTAATTAAGCCTAATGATGTTTTAGACCTAATTAAAGTTTATTTATTATTAAACCTAATGTCTTTAAGGTTTAATGATGGTTAATTAAGCCTAATGATGTTTTAGACCTAATTAGAGTTTGTTTATTATTAAACCTAATGTTTTTAAGGTTTAATGATGGTTAATTAAGCCTAATGATGTTTAAGACCTAATTAAAGTTTATTTTATATTAAACCCAACATGATTTGGGTTTAAATTATTAACTAAGTCTAAAGTGATTAGACTTAACTAAGATTTATAGGAGTTTTAGGGTTAATTAAATATAAATTAAATAATTTATATTTATTTACCCTAAGGATTTAAAATATTAATTTTAAATTTCTCAAAGGCTAAGTTATGCACTTTAGAGTTTTTGTCTGCCACACTAAATTACTTTATCAGTTTTTAATTTTATTTCCTTATTTTCTAATTTTTATAATTATTTTTAGAAATACATACAAAGTCATTTAGAAATTAGGAAATGTTATCCTACAGAATTTTTCTATCCTTAGAGAAACCAGGGAACATGTCTAAATGTAAGAGGATAATTTTATGATATTTTCATAATTTTTAGAGTTATAATTAATTTTTAATAATTAAATTACTTCAGAGAGTAATTAATCAATTAAAAATAAAATATAACTCAAAAATTAAAATTTTAAATCCACATTATTTTCCTTGTTTTGTTGAATCCAGTGATATTTTTCTTATATTTTTGTGATTTTTGTATGAAAAGTTATGAATTTTCAATTTTTTTTAGGTTCTCTGAATTTAAATAAATCCAAACTAACCCTAAATCCCTTAGTGAAGGCATGCGCCCTCAGAGGGATCGAAACACGCTCGATCCGCTGCGGGGATGTGAACACCGGAACGGCTATTGTTTAATCTGAGTCTTCCGTCTTTTAAACAGAAGATCAGACGGCTCTCCTTCATCTTCCTTCTCCCGTCTCAACCCGAACACCAACCGTATTCTAGGCTTAATATCTCAGCCAAATATTGATGAAATTTCATGAAATTTGTTTCAGAAGCTTCTTCAAGAGGAACCAAACACATCCATACATATTTATATATGTTTTGAATTACTTCGTTTCACAATGTGTCAAACTCGAATGAAATTAGGGTCGAGTAATCCATATCCTGGCTACAATGGATGTAGCTTCAAATTGATTAGTCTAGAAGTGTCGTATGGTTTAGAGAAGACTTTCTTGCAGTCCAATTTGAGCTCAATTTAAGTCTTTATGTAACTTTCATCAAAGGGAGGCTCGGCTTGAGGAAGTAGATCAAAAGCTACATTTGAGGCTATAGGGTTTGATTTGGCTCCTCTTCTTTCAGTCCCTAAATGGATTTAGGATGGTTAATTTGATGGTTTATGGAGTTTGATTTCAAACTTCCAAAATGCCCTAGTTTTAGGGTTTTTAGATGCTTCGGGTTAGCCAAATTGATATGATTTACTGGGTTTCAATGCTGGGTTTCTTTGGGGATCTTTTGCTAAGGTCCTAGTGAAGATTTTTTGTATTGGAAGTATTTGGATTTGGGCAGTGTATAAGGTTTTGGATTTCTTCCCCTCCTCCCATCATGTGTTCATGTTTAGCTCTATTTATAGCCCTGGGGATGGCTAGGACTGAGCTTTGAATGGCTTAGGTTCACCTAGGGAGTTTCTTAACCATGTTATTAATGCTTTGGATAGAATGGTGGCTGTCAACTAAATGAAATTTGGAATTTAAAAATGGTTAATTCATGTAGAGTTTATTCATGGTTACACTTGAGTTTGATTTTTTAAATTCTCCCATTTGTTCTCTTTGGAGGTGGATAATGCATGTTAATTTAGCATGGTATATCCTTCCCTACATGTTTTAATAAATTTTTAATAGTGTTAAGGAGAGAAAGCCACCTTAGGCCCCTTACTCATTTCATGCATAAATGAATTATCATGGTATTTAACCATGGTAAAAAGTTTATCCTAGGTTATGTTTATTTTTCATTGGATGATCAAGGAGGTGGCTAAGATAACCTTTGCCATGGCTAGCCACATCACCTTGGGGAGGAATATGAGTCATGCTTTAAAATGGTAAGGTTTTGCCAATTCATTTTTCATGCCATCATGTCTTTTAACCATAGTAATAAATATTATATTATAAATTATTAATGGGCCAATTCATTTTTTGATGGGTCATATGGGTTGTGTCTAACCTATATGAGGTCATCCATGATGTCATTAATGATCTTAAAATTTTGAAAACCATTTATTATGTCATAAATGGTGTCATGTGTCAAAATTGCTTTTTGAATATAATCTCATCCTTAATTAATTATGTCATTAATTAAAAACATTCGAAATTATATTATTAGCCAATAAATTAATGAAAATAATTTTAAAATTATTTATTTGATTAATTTATATCATTTTATTTCAAACATAAGCATGGTCTTTTTTATGGCTTTTAATTATATTTCCCTTTTTAATTAATTATATCATTAGTTAAAAATATTGTAAATTGTATTTTTGCTAATAAATTAATCAAAAATAATTTTGGAATTAATTATTTGATTAATTTTTATCTTTTTTTTTGTTCAAAATTGGGTATTTTGACCAAACTTGACAAATATTGACTAGGGTTGGCCAATTTAGGGTTATAGGTCAATCTAATGGTTAATGTAGTGATTTTTGGATAGTTTTTTATCATTATGATAATTGTCAAGTGGATCATGTCAATGCCTATCCTTGAAGTAAATTTTGTGGTCAAGGGTTAGCCATTTTGTCCAAAATTGTCTTTTTGGTCAAAGGTGACCAATGAGGTGAATGTAATGGTCTTTAGGTATTGGGTTTGATGATTTTGATTAATTTTTGACATTTTGGGTCAAAAGTTGACTGTTTAGGTCAATGGAATGGTTATTAGGTCAAGGATTGACCATTTTAACTAAAATTAACTTTTCGGTTAAAAATTGACCTGTTAGGTCAATGGGGTGGTCATTGGGTCAGAAATTGACCATTTTGATCAAAGTTAACTTTTTGGTCAAAAGTTGGCATATTGGGTCAATGATTGATTAAATCATGGTTTATCATTACTGATTTAACCAATCTAGGTCAAAGAAGGATTTATAGGGTTTTACCCTAATCATTATAGTTTAGTGACTATCAATGAGATTTAAGAAGTTAATATTGGTATAATTCCTATCTCAAACGTACTTTGAAATGATCCTCACAAAAGTGAGGTCAACAAGCGTCATCAGCCAGAAGAGACAAAGGCAACAGACAGTGATACCCGGCAAGGCCGGAATCAGTTTGATCCTCATGACATTAGATCGGGCCGTCTAAGATATTCCTACCACTTGACAGATCCGTGTACCAATAAAGAAGCAGAATATGAAGCTCTAATCACCAATTTAGAATTAGCAATATTAAAGGAAAATAATAGACATTGCCATTTATGGCAACTCCCAACTCGTCATGCAGCAAGTGGCAGGACAGTATTAGATTCTGAAACCGAGATTAGAAGAATACCATCAGTACACAATGAATTTGCTAGAGCAGATTCCAAGTGTGATAATCTATAGGATCCCTCGAGCAGACAATGCCTATGCAAACGTTTTAACGAAGCTTGCTAAAGAATTGGCTTGTCTATTCTAAGATTAAATAGATATTATAGTGTAAGGACGTCAAGTTTTGTTGCAGATCGACCTCGACAGTTTGCACAAGATTTCAAAAGAAGGGATGGCAGCTACAGTGTCAGATGATACAGAAGATTGGCGTCATCCATTAATAGAATATTAGCAAACAGGAAGATTACCAGATGACAATAGCACATCAAATTCAGAAGAGGGCTTTGTCGTATACCTTAATTGATAATGTTCTGTACAGAAGATTCTTCGATCAGATTTGGCTCAGATGTCTCAACAGAGCTGAAGCACGGAATATCGTTAAAGAAGTACATGCCAGATTGTTTGGTGCTCACCAGTCAGGGCTAAAAATGAAGATGAAAATGAAGAGACTCGGATACTACTGGCCAGCAGTGATGACCGACTGTATGGATATAGTGGGTCTGATATACCCTCTGTCTTCAGAAGGACACAGATTTATACTTGTTGCTATGGATTACTTCTCCAAATGGGCAGAGGTAGTTACGCTACGGGAAGTTACA
This sequence comes from Papilionanthe hookeriana x Papilionanthe teres, assembly GCA_022702705.1. NCBI lineage: Eukaryota > Viridiplantae > Streptophyta > Magnoliopsida > Asparagales > Orchidaceae > Papilionanthe > Papilionanthe hookeriana x Papilionanthe teres. Next base: position 114,765,298 of record CM040425.1, read on the forward strand.
GCATAGCAGGTACTACAGTTTTTCATGAATCAGGTTATCTACCGCTTCGGTGTGTCGTGAAGGATCATTTCAGATAATGGGTCCGCTTTCAAATGCATGAAGATCAACAACTTCATTACTCGAAGATCTACTACCCCAGAGCGAATAGCTTGGCAGGAGCCTTTAACAAGACACTCGTGCAGATCTTAAAGTCACTTGACGACAATAAAAGAGGATGGCATGAGAAGTTACTGGAAGCATTATGGGCGAACACCGACGCAGTCTACACCTAATGCACTTGTGTACGAGTGTAAGGTAGTTCTTTCGCTAGAAGTTCAACTATCGTCGCTCTAGATCGTTATCTCCAATCAAATTACAACACAATAAAATACCAAATTACAACTTGTAGAGTTAGAAAGTCTTGAAGGAAAAAGATTACTAGCATAATAGAATTTAGAGCTCTACTAAGCAAAGATAATTCAAGCCCACAAAAAATTGGTCTGCCTGAGGTTGTTCAAAATTGGTGACCTCGTTCTCGTTCTTAGAAGACTTATTATTGCACACTGCAAGATAGGTGGAAAATTTGAACCAACCTTGGAAGGGCCATTCGTGGTAGAGCACATTTACTCAGGAGGGTCGTACCAGTTGGTGGATCCTCAAGGGGATAGACTCATGTTGCCAATAAATGAACGATATCTAATGAATTATTACGTGACATCATATGTCCGAAGAAGGATATAAACTATGATGTAGCCATGTGGCCAGTGTCTGTGACTAGGTCCAAATTTTGTAATAAAATAAAGTTAAATGGAATAAAATAAATTTTCTCACAAAATAAAATATACTTGTTAAATTTCCAATTCAAAATCTAATAAAATCATATTAAATAAGTTAATGGCATTAACATAATAATGAAAATTATTAAATAAATAATAATAATAAATTTGTTATTGTTCTTGTTCGTGCAAAGCGCCAGCCATTGACATTTCCCCCTGTTTTTCTTATGCAGGAAGTGTCAAGACGTGGGTTGGCATTTGCTTTCAAAGACGGCTTGGACCTTACATCTTGAAGAGAAAGAATACATATTAGAAGACTGCATATATGAGGTCGATGATGAAAGGTGGTCATAGAGAGATAGGATAGACGTCGAGACATGGAGGCATTGGGGTTTTAATTGACTAACACCTCCTCGACAGGAGACACAGTCAGGTTCCGTCTATGATCACTACTCCAGAGGGTAATCTTGTTACTGCTTGAGCTGAGAGAGTCCTAGATGTTCCGTTGGCGTGCTCTAAAATAAGAAATACAAATCATCACAAGCGTCGCCTCCTGGATAGGATCGAGAGGAGACAGGCTCGGGAGTCAGCCGCGGAGTTATCCCCTATTCCAAAAGAATTCTAAGAACCTGACATGAAGGAAACTGATGAGCACACTGCACACCGATATTGAGCCAGAAACTACTGAAGATCCAGTACTGAAGTGGGATTCGATGGATGGAATCTTTACTGGGTTAGAGACTTACAACTCAGGTTTACCCAGGCAGCCTTCAATGACAGGAGCATTTTTAGAGTGCCCGCAGTGTCACGTTCTACAGGTAGAGGAGTATGGCACGTTCGAGGCATATGCAGCCGCCTCTATGCTACTCAAGAGCAGGGAGCATCCTGATGTAGAGCCTTATGTACCACAGTTTGTTCTGTCGTCGCCGCAATGAGGAGTTCTAGACTACGTGATGGAAAAGATCAAAAGAATTAGGAAAAAAGAATTTCAGCAATATGAAGATATACATGGAAAGTTTGTCAACATCTTGGAAGGCCTCAAGCTATACACGAACGTGTTTTTGAGGAATGGATTGTGTCTTCACTCTCCAAAACTTGGGCAAAGCAGGTCGTCTGAGGCCGAGGACGTACACAGAGCCGACAAAATGGAAAAGAGGAAAAGGCAGAGTCACAATTTAGTGTGGTTGCTGCTACAATTTCGCTAAGAATCGACAGGATAATCCCCCAAGGATCCTACAACATGATGAGGTGGATTTGATGATGCCGCAAATCAAGAAGGGGGTAAAAATGATGGTCAAGTGGCACGTCCTGCCTGCATACTATATTCCTAACAACTCCATTAAAAATATTTATGAGGACGGGGACTGTATCCTGCCTCATATCAACCACCATCACATTATGAGGACCTTTTGCATGGTTTCATTTAAAAGTGAAGGTAATATTTTTTTAGATGAGACATTTAGATTGGCGGACCAGGAGAGTTCCAAGGCTCTGTTAAAATCCCTCTACCAGTCGAATCAGTGAGGGTACTGAAAGGAAACAGGGCAGATCTTATAAAGCACTGCATCCTAGGAGTTACAAGACAAAGGATATCAATTACTTCAGAAGAATGGATGAAGATAAAGCGCTGTTTTACTACGAGCCGGACCTAGAATTGGAAAACCTTTGACACTTGCGGATGTGACAGTAGTACCTCCGGATGTTCACAAGTGGACTTTTCGCTCTGAGGCGTAGCCTTGGCAGGTTGGCTTGTCCATAGAGCAGCCTCAAATGGTAAAAATCTACTACTTTCTACACTCGGTAACAGCAGTTGTCACCGATTTTACACCGACAGGATATAATATGATGTATTTGTTCAGCTTTGTACGCTTGATCGACTTTGGGATGCTTGTCAGCATATGATCAGTTGTACTACAACCTTCAGCAATAATTAATGAAGATTTTTATTTTAGTTTGCTAAATTATTCAGAAATGTCTTTTTTTATGTGACGATCAATAGCCGAAGGATCGTACATTAGTCTCAAATTAAAAAGAACAAAGAACAATACAAAAGAAAAAGATAAAATAATAAAATTAAAAAAATAACAAGTCGAAAAAGTTAAAAAAACAATGAAATTAAATGAAATTAAAAGAAAATTAAATTTGAAATCAAATTAAAAAAATGAAATCAAATGAAATTTAACAAAACAAATTGGAAGAAAATGATAAACTGAAAGTAAATGATAAGTTAACTCTTTCTCGAGCTTCTGAGTCCTTGCACTCACCCTCAAATCCTTTATTTCTGAAAGCTTTCCACGAAATTTGACACTTTCTACAAGTGTCACTTCCTACAAACTTAAAATGTCATGAAATTTTGTAAATCTTGCAATGGCTACCAATCTTGGTCGAATTGCACCAATTCTACTTTCTTCAAAAGACAATATCAATTTTTCTCTAAATCTTTTCATGAGAAATCTGGGATCAGTACCTAAATTCTGATTCTCTCCTGTCACTCCTTGGGCCGGATATAAGTCCTTGAGATTTCCTCCCCAAGATTCCCCAAAGTTCCCTATATTTCCGTTTTCTAACCGAGAAATTTTCTGCCTTCAATGAAATTTTGGGATCGGAGCATAGTCACCTGATTCCCCAAAATTCCATTTTTTTCCATTTCATATCCATGAAATTTTCCGACTTCCATGAAATTCTAGGATTGATGCTTTGTTGTACAATTCTTTAAATTCCTTATTATTCAATTTCCTATCCGAGAAATTTTCTGCCTTCCATGAAATATTGAGATTTGATCTCAGTGGTCTGATTCCCTAAATTCCCTATAATTCCATTTCCTATCCGAGAATTTTCTACCTTCCATGAAATTCCAGGATCGAATCTTAGTCATTCGATTCCAGAAAATTCCCTATATTTCCACTTCTTATCTGTGAAATTTTCTGCCTTCCATGAAATTTTGAAATTGGAGCATAGTCGTCTGATTCCCCAAAATTTCCTATTTTTTTATTTCCTATCCGAGAAATTTTTGCCTTCCATGAAATTCCGAGATCAAAGCTCAGTCGTCCGATTCTCTAAATTCCCTATATTTTCATTTCTTGTCCGAGAAATTTTCCGCCTTCCATGGAATTCCTGGATCGGAGCTCAGTCCTCTGATTCCTTAAAATTCCTTATATTACAACTTCCTATCCAAGAAATTTTCCGACTTTTAGGAAATTCCGGGATCGGAGCATAATCGTCTGATTCCCCAAAATTCCCTATCTTTCCATTTTCTATTTGAGAAATTTTTTGCCTTCCATGAAATTCCAGGATCGAAACATAGTCGTCTGATTCCCCAAAATTATCTATTTTTCTATTTACTATCCGCGAAATTTTCCTCCCTCCATTAAATTTTGGGATCGGAGCTCAATCGTCCGATTCCATAAATTTCCTATATTTCTATTTCTTATCCGAGAAATTTTCTATCTTCCTTAAAATTTCGAGATCGGAGCTTCCGCTTTCCATGAAATTCCGGGATCGGAGCTTAGCCGTCCGATTCCCCAAAATTCCCTATATTTCCACTTCCTATCTAAAAAATTTTCTGCCTTCAATGAAACTCCAAGATCGAAGCAACATCGTCTGATTCCCCAAAATTCTCGATTTTACCATTTCCTATACGAGAAATTTTCCATCTTCCATAAAATTTCGGGATCGGAGCTCAGTCGTCTGATTCCCTAAATTCTCTATTTTTACATTCCTATCCGAGAAATTTTCCGCCTTCTATGAAATTCCGGGATCGAAGCTCAGTCATTTGATTCCCTAAATTCCCTATATTTTCATTTCCTATCCAAGAAATTTTTTGCCTTCCACGAAATTCCGGGATTAGAGTTTAGTCGCTCGATTCCCCAAAATTCCCTATATTTCCACTTCCTATCGGAGAAATTTTCCGCCTTCCATGAAATTTTAGGATCGAAACATAGTCGTCTGATTCCCCAAAATTCCCTATTTTTCCATTTCTTATCTGAGAAATTTTCTGCCTTCCATGAAATTCTAGGATCGAAGCTCAGTCGTCTGATTCCCTAAATTTTCTATTTTCTATTTCCTCTCCCATATTTTTTCCGCCTTCTATGAAATTTCTGGATAGGAGCTCAGTCATCTGATTCCCTAAATTCCTTATATTTCAATTTCCTATTAGAGAAATTTTCCGCCTTCCATGAAATTTTGGGATCAGAGCTTAGTCATCTGATTCCCTAAATTTCCCTATATTTCCACTTCATATCCGAGAAATTTTTTTCTCTTTCATGAAATTCTGGGACGGAGCATAGTTGTCTGATTCCACAAAATTACCTATTATTTCATTTCTTATCCAAGAAATTTTTTGCCTTCCATGAAATTCTGGAATCGAAGCTCAGTCGTATGATTCTCTAAATTTTCTATATTTTCATTTCCTATCTAAGAAATTTTCCATCTTCCATCAAATTTCGGGATTGGAGCTCAGTCGTCTGATTCTCGAAAATTCCTTATATTACTTCTTTCTATTCGAGAAATTTTCTGCCTTATTTCGCCTTCCATGAAATTCTGGGATCAAAGCATAGTCGTCTGATTCCCCAAAATTCGCTATTTTTCCATTTCCTATCTGAGAAATTTTCCGCCTTCCATGAAATTCTGGGATCGCAGCTCAGTCGTTTGATTCCCTATATTCTATATATTTTTATTTCCTATTCGAGAAAATTTTCATCTTCCATGTAATTCCAAGATTGGAGCATCTGCTTTCCATGAAATTAGGGGATCGAAACTTAGTCATATGATTCCCCAAAATTCCCTATATTTCCACTTCCTATCTGAGAAATTTTCCGCCTTCCATGAAATTTCAGGATCGTAGCAAAGTCGTCTGATTCCCCAAAATTCCCTATTTTTCTATTTCCTATCCATGAAAACTTTCACCTTCCATGAAATTCCAGGATCGGAGTTCAGTCATCTGATTCCCTAAATTCCCTATTTTTCCATTTCCTTCCCGAGAAATTTTCTGCCTTCTATGAAATTCTGGGATTGGAGCTCAGTTGTTCAATTCCCTAGATTCCATATATTTCTATTTCCTATCCGAGAAATTTTTCAGCCTTCCATGAAATTCGAGTATTGGAGCTTAGTCGTCTGATTCCCCAAAATTCTCTATATTTCCACTTCTTATCCGAGAAATTTTCTGCCTTCCATGAAATTCTGGGATCGGAGCATAGTCGTCTGACTCCCCAAAATTTCCTATATTTCAACTTCCTATCCAAATTTTCCGCCTTCCATGAAATTCTAGGATTGGAGCATAGTTGTCTGATTCCCCAAAATTTTCTAAATTTCCACTTCTTATTCGAGAAATTTTCCACCTTTCGTGAAATTCCGGGATTGAAGCATAATCGTTTGATTCCCCAAAATTCCCTATTTTTTCATTTCCTATCCGAGAAATTTTCCACTTTCCATGAAATTACGGGATCGGAGCTCAGTCGTCTGACTCCCTAAATTCCGTAATTTTCCATTTCTTATCCCAGAAATTTTTTGCCTTCCATGTAATTCTGAGATCGGAGCTCAATCGTTCGATTCCCTAAATTCTCTTTATTTTAATTTCCTATCTAAGAAATTTTCCACCTTCCATGAAATTCTGGGATCGGAGCTCAGTTGTTCAAGAACAACAACAAACAACAACAAAGCCTTAATCCCACTAAGTGGAGTCGGCTAAATGAATCCTTTTTCTCCATTGTGTCCTATTTAGTGTCAAATTTTTGTTTAATTCTAATAAATTAAGATCATTTTTTATGCAATAAGCCCAAGTTTTCCTAGGTCTGCCTCTTCCTTTCTTAACATAAGTTGTATTTAAAACATCTACCGCCTAATTGGATCATCAGGTGGTCGACGTTTAATGTGACCAAACCATCTAAGATGACTCTCTCTAATTTTATCTGTCACTGGTGCAACTCCAACCCTATTTTGAATATATTCATTTCGCATTTTATCTCTGAGTGTAAAGCCACTCATCCACATAATCATTCTCATCTCGACAACACATAACTTAACATTATGCTTCTCTTTTAAAGGCCAACATTCGAGCACCATAGAGCATTGAAGGTCTCACCACCATCTTATAAAATTTTCCTTTCGACTCAAGCGGTACTTTTCTATCACACAATAGGCCATACGCATTCCTCCACTTCAACCAACCAACCCGAATTCTACTTATTAACATCCCCATCTAAATCACCATCGCTTTGAACAATGGACCCGAGATATCTAAATCGTTCACACCTTTTAATAATTTGATCACCCAAAGTTACACTGCTGTTACTAGACCTACTATTACTAAAATTACATTCCATGTAATCAGTTTTAGTTCTACTCAAATGAAGACCTTTAGACTTCAATGTAGACCTCCATAATTCAAGTTTTTCCTGGACTTTTTCTCTTGTCTTATCCACAAGGAGGATATCATCAGCAAAAAGCATACACCAAGGTACAACCTCTTGTAAATGCCCAAGTAAGACCATCCATAAATAAAGCAAAAAGATATGGGCTTAAAGCCGATCCTTGATGTAAACCAACAGAAATAGTAAAATACTTGGTCAATCCTCCTTCAATTCGAACACATGTAACAGCTCTAGCATACATATCTTTAATGACTTCAATATAAGTCATATCAACACCTTTCTTCTCAAGGACTCTCCAAAGAACATCTCTAGGAACCTTATCGTAAGCTTTTTCTAAATCAATAAAAATCAAATGTAGATTCTCCTTATTATCTCTGTACTTCTCCATCAAACCTCTCGATAAATGTATAGCTTCCATGGTAGACCTCGCCCGGCATAAATCCAAATTGATTATGAGAAATCTTCATAATACGTCTTAACCTATGTTCAATTACCCTCTCCCATAATTTTAAAGTATGACACATCAATTTAATTCCTCTATAATTTGCACACTCTTGTGCATCTCCTTTATTCTTAAAAATGGGGACCAAAATGCTCTTTCTCCACTCCTCGAGCATCCTTTTAGTTTTTAAAATAATATTAAAAAGTTTAGTAAGCCAGGAAACCCCCAAATCGCCTAAACATTTCCACACTTCAATTGGGATATCATCAGGTCCTACAGACTTTCCCCCCTTTGTTTTCAATAAAGCCCCATCAACTTCTTTTTTACTAACGCGACGGTAAAAAAGAAAATTTTTATTATTATTGACGATATTAAGATCACTAAGGTCGATCGTACTTTCAGCATCATCATTAAAAAGTTTATCAAAATAACTCATCCACCTATGTTGAATATCTTTTTCTAAGAAAAGCACTTTTTGATTTTCATCTTTAATACACTTTACTTGAGTTAAATCTTTACTTTGCTTTTCTCTTTGTTTGGCTAATTTATACATATAGTTTTCACCTACCTTAGTATCTAACATGTTATAAAGATCACTAAAAGTAGAATTTTTAGCGTCACAGATTATTCTTTTACACTCCCGCATGCGGGACGTTTTATATTTTTCCCAGTTCTCTACGCTTTTACATTTAAACCAATTTCTATAACATAACTTCTTATATTTTATCTTTTCTTACACATTATTATTCCACCACCAACTATTTTTATTTATAGAAACTTTTTTTTTTGATTCTCCAAGTACATCTTTAGCCACTTGTTTAATAGTATTAGTTAATTTTCCTCACATAACATTCGTGTCTTCATGAACATCCCAAATATTTAAATCTTGAATTTTACTCATAAAAATAATTTTATTTGTGTCTTTTAGGTGCCCCCATCTTATTCTACGATATTGAATCCTAGTATTCTTTATTTTACAACTCTTCATCTTAAAATCTAGAACTAATAATCGATGTTGGGTACTTAATTGCTCACTTGGAATAACCTTACAATCTTTACAATCTCATCGATCTCTTCTTCTCATAAGAAAATAATCAATTTGTGTTTTATTAGATCCATTCTTATAAGTAATAAGATGCTCATCTCTTTTCTTGAATAAAGTATTAGTAATAATCATATCATACGCTAAAGCAAAATCTAAAATGGCTCTACCTTCTTCATTAATCGCTCCATAACCGTAGCCACCATGAATATTTTTGAAATCTTCTACCACTCTACCGACATGTCCATTTAAATCTCCTCCGATAAAAATTTTTTCTTCAAGGGGTATCAAGTGTATTAACTCTTCTAAATCATTCCAGAATTTATCTTTAGAGCCTATATCTAAACCAACTTGAGGAGCATAAGCACTTATAACATTAAAAATCTTAGTATCAATAATAATCTTAAGTGCTATAATTCTATCTCCAACTCTATTAATTTTGACAACATTATCTTTCAAACTCTTATCTATAATTACACCTACAACATTTCTAGTACGACACTTACCAGAATACCAAAGTTTAAAACCTAAGTTATCAATCTCCTTAGCTTTTTCTCCAACCCATTTTGTTTCTTGAATACAAAAGATATTTATCTTTCTATGGATCATAATATCAACCAATTCCATTAGTTTACCATTGAGAGTACCTATATTCCAGGATCCTATCCTAATACTAGTATCATGGACTAACTTCTTTACCCGCATCCGTCCGTAATGTGGGAACCCTTGCTTACTTGACACTACACCCGGGCGCCGGTGTAGCGGCCCTTGCACACTTTCCACTGTATTCAGGCCATACAGTGCGTCGCTTCCAGGGGACGCCCTAGCACTTACACAATGATCAAAAGGATTCATGTCATGATTTTTTTTCGACAAGTTTTAAGCTGGCTGTCGATTACCTAACGCAACCCTCCACTTTTCACATCCGGGCTTGGGACCGGCAACAACAGTGTTGATCGGAGCTCAGTGTTCGTTTCCCCAAAATTCTCAATATCTCCACTTCGTATCCGAGAAATTTTCCGCCTTCGATGAAATTCTAAAATCCGAGCATAGTCGTCTAATTCCCTAAAATTCCCTATATTTCCACTTCTTATCCGAGAAATTTTCCGCCTTTCATGAAATTATAAGATCGGAACATAGTTGCCCGATTCACCAAATTCCGAGAAATTTTTCGCCTTCCGTGAAATTTCGAGATCCGAGCTCAGTCATTAGATTACCTAAATTCCCTATTTTTCCATTTCCTATTCGAAAAATTTTCCACATTCCATGAAATTCTGAGATCGAAGCTCAGTCGACCGATTCCCTAAATTCCTTATATTTCCATTTCCTATCCGAGAAAATTTTCCCTTCCATGAAATTCCGGGATTGGAGCTTGGTTGTCCGATTTCCCAAATTTCTCTATAGTTCAAATTCATATCCTAGAAATTTTTTGCCTTCCATGAAATCCCATGATCGGAGCATAGTCATATGATTCCTCAAATTCCCTAAATTTTCTACCTTCCATGAAATTCTGGGATCAGAGCACAGTCGTCTGATTCCTTTAAATTTCCTAAATTTTTCACATCCATAAATTTCTGAGGTCGGTACCGAAATTCTGATTCTCATTTCCGAGACTGGTACCTAAATTCCACTACTCATCTTTTTGAATCAGTACCTAAATTCTGACTCCCACCTTCAGAGATCAGTACTGAAATTTTGATTCCCCCACTGGACTCACTTGAAAATCAAAATTTCCCATAAAAATAAAATTTTCAAATTCAAAATTCTAAAATTCCTAACTTTTCATAAACTCCATAAGACTCAAAATTCAATTTAAATCTGAAATCAAATTCCTAATCCAAATTACAAATTTAAATCGATTCGAATCGGACACCTTTAGAGTTTGGAGGCTTGAAATTCATAGCTCCTCTCTTGAAGGTATTCCATTTTCTTTCCCCAGCACAAGTTCCCGAGACTTGAAGGTTTCAACCAGATAATTACCAGTAGAAACTTCCTCACTAAATTTCATATTTTGTCTTGAGTTTTGACTCGGACAATTGTGTTGGTTTCATTGATCTCGTCGGTCAACACCAATACGTGTAGTGTGCTTGCCTAGCACACCACACCTATTGGGGGTCCATTTGTTTACCTCACTTGTGGTTGAGGTCTAGTCTCTCTTTAGAATAGCCTAGACTCTCTTGATGACTTTCTTAAAAGACTAGTCTTGGAACCCTCCCCCTTTAGAAAATCAAGAAACACTTATTTGCTTCACTGTGAGTTTTCATATGCTTAAGGCCTAACCTGTAGCTTTTGGGAGGAAAAGACCAAGCATAAGGAAGCTCAGGAGAAGTCTCCTATAAGTTGTCAGACCTTAGGATTCAACCTGGGAGGTCTCGAGCTAACACACACACACTTCACACTCACAACCCTAAATAAAACACATCCAGCTTTGATCCCTAACTCTTTGGAAACTCATGTCGGTGGTCCAACCCTAGGCCTATGGCTAAAGAGGGTGAAACCAACACATAGAAGAACAAATGAGGGTTTCCTTTGGTCAATGGCTCAACCTAAACAATTCTACACTACTCACCTCTAACCAACCTCAATTTTTCCAAAATTTCAATTTTTGACCCCCTGCTCCTAATTTACCCAAAATACCCCAAAACCTCAATTTCACCAAAATTACCCAAATTACCTATTTTTCTCCAAAAATTATCTCAAAATAATCCCCACCACTCAAATTGACCAATTTGACAAGAATATACCAAAATAGACAATATAGCCCCAAAACCCCTCAAAATTACCAAAATGCCTCTCCTAACCAAAATTTTTAAAAATTCTAAAAATTCCCAAAAATTTCCAAAACCCTACAAATATTCTCTATTTTGATTTAAACCACTTTATTTGACCAAATTTGACCAAATTTGTCCAATTTAATCAAAATCCCTAAATTGCCCTTTAAGGCCCAAAATGCCCAAATTAAACCCAATGTCCACCCAATTGACCCCAATCTTGCCCAAATTCAATCTCAAACAAAAATGCAATACCCCAATACCAACTAAACCAAATTCAAGCTCAAGTGGACCCACATTCAAGCCTAATTTGAGCCTAAACCCAAAATCTCCAAAATTGGCCAAGTGACCCAATCTTTCCAAATCAAACCCAATGCCAACAAATTCTCCCACAATCAATATTGAAAACACTTTGTAACACTCTCCTAATTTTAATTAAACCACCAATTGCCATAAACTTGAACCTAATCTCCACCCAAATCCATTTGAACCAAGATCCCCCAATTTTAACCCAAATTGAACACTTGACAAAATCTTACCACATTAATTGCACTAATCCCAAAATTGGCACCCACTTTATGTTGAAAACTCTTCATGATGTCCCTCTTGACCATATTGACCCATCAATTGAGCCTTGGACCCATCCTAACCCAACCCATACCCAAGCTAGTCCAAGGGTCCCTAAATTGACCAAAGTCCCAAATTAAGCCAAATTGAAATCTAAACCAATTCAAAATCACTCCAATCCCTCTCTAAACCATTCATGACAATGATATACACAATATTGCTCAATAACTTGGGCTCAATTCAAGCTCAAACCTAAGTTAGTCCAATTTGAACCCAAAGTTACCCAAATGGACCCATGACACAAATGGATCAAATTAAACCAAATGTGACCAATCCAAGCTTGATGCATCCACCAAATGGAACCTAGGGACTGAATTAAATTCCCATAGCCTAACCTAGTAGAGCCATGGACCAAATGTCCCTCAAATTAGGGGATCTCCTCCTTTAAATGGCTAAATCAAAAATATATTTGCAATAATTCCTCCACCATTTAAGTTCAAAGAACTTTATGGTCTGGCTCACCTGACCACTGACCACCACCCCTAGCCTGGTCGGCCGGCTTAGTGGCCGAAAAATGCCAAAATTGAGAGCCACCCCCTCTCCAATTGAACCCAAACTCACCTTCCAAACTGTCTAACTTTGAATGGCTATTTTAGCTTGTTTACCCTCCACCTAAGCAGTTGAATACACCCAAATGGAAGCTGGTGCGAATTTTTTAATTTGCAAAAATTTATGAACTCAAATTTAGATGGATTTAGTTTTAAAATGTGTCACACAATTAAATGCAAGTATATGTATCACTCAAGTAATAAAGGGCTCTAGTGGAGTCCTGAAATATTGATCCCACATAGAGGCTTTAATTTTATGGCGTAGCACAGAAATCACATATTGAATCACAACACACTTGCATGTGAGTTTAATTCTTAAAATGAAAACAACAGTTGCAGTTACTATTTCTACCAAAATACTTTCTAAACTCTAGAAAATTAAACTAACACAATACTAAATTTATAACAAAGTTCAGTTGTAGGAAAGAGTCTTCCTCCTTTCCATTCATAATGTGATGATTATTGTGACATAGATCAATGATGCTAATGTATTGTGCTAAATAGTAGCATTCCCATTCTTTACCCATATTTCAGCGTATAAAGAACATTGGTTGTACCTAAGTTTAGTCCCCAAATTTGTGGTTAGGCTGGGAGGATATTGGTTCTCACTCTAGAGCTCCCACTTCACTTCACGTGAAGGCGAACTCTCGCTTCAATTTCCACACATTAGGACCAAATTAAGGATTTCAGCCTGTCACTCTGAAATTTCCAATTCTACATCCATCAAAGTATAATTCCCTATTTATTTGCACTCAATCCTTACGAACTATGTCTCTCATTCATGGACATTGAATGTGACCTACACTTTTGTTGTGGAACTCATAATCCTTTCGGAAAATATGTTTCCCAACAAGTTTTTACAATTCTATTGGCCAGATCAAAAAGTAAATGAAATTCGAAGTGAAAAGATCATCACAAATTCTCCATAATAAATCAACACATCATTTCCATATCACAACATCACACATCACATGAAAAAGAAGAAAGAAAAAAAATCTACTCAAGACTCATGAGGAAAAGATTACAAAACATGGATTATACATATAAAAACAACGTCATACAAACAAAGTAAAGTAAAGATAACTTATCTCAAACTCCTCCCCAAGCGAATCTCTAGGAATTCTTTTGACTCCTCTTCTTTCTTCACAACAACACATAATTCTCTCTTTAGATAAGTAAGGAAGAAGAAATCTCTCACTTTCCCTCTACTCTCACACACCTTAAAAGAGAAAACACAAAACCTAACTTCCTACACTAAATGGAAAGAAAAAATCTCTAAACTCTAAACTCTTCTCTTCTCTTTTTCCCCTCTCTCTAAACTTAGCTCCAAAAGTGTTTAAATTCGGCCAAATCTGAATTCCCAACAGTTTCCTAAAGCAACCATTCAAAATCCAGCCAAATATATTGAATATAGTTACAAATCGGGATAGGGAGCGGTTCGGCGCTGGATAGGGCGTTGTTCGGCGCATTATTCCGCCAAAACAGTCACAACTCTCTGTAAATAGGCGATGTCCGGCGCTAGTACAATAAAATGCACCTTTGAATCTTTTTGCTCCAAACTTGCTCCTTTTCACTTCTCTTTGCTCCAATGGCCTCAAAATCATTGTACCTGCATGAAATCATGAAAAATACCTTCCTTTAAAGTGTAATATCATCAAAAATAACTATGAAATAGTTAGTAAAAAGCTATCGAATTTTCAGTGGATCATGATCCCCAAACTTAACAATTTATTGTCCTCAAGTAATTTTAGTTAATACATAAAATAATGATCCATTGCAATAATCTTTTTTTCTAGAATACCATAATTTTTATTTAGATAAGTACAATAATAAAATTTTCAGAAAGATCATAGAATAATTCAAGTAAATTCTGCAAGTGTAGACTATCTAGTAGTCAAGTCTGAGAGTTCTAGCCTTCTATTCATTTCAAAAATGACTGCATATTATCCTATTAAGGCACTTAAAATGATTACATGAAAAGAAGTTTATGAGAACACTACTAGTAAGGATGCTAATCCACACATAAAAGTTCAGGAAATTAATTAATTTTTTTCCTTTTGGTAGGTCTAAGTGAAGCCAAATTGATTAGGCATCTCCTCAAGCATCTCCTCACTTCTCTTTTCTTTTTCTTTTCTTTTCTTTTTCTTTTCTTTTCTTTTCTTTTCTTTTCTTTTCAGTGAGGATTATTGTATCTGGATAGCCTTTAATGATTTTGAACTTCACCCTTCTCATCCTAAATTTGAAACTTACCACATTCCTTTACCTTATAGGCATTTATTTAGCTTATTAATGATTCATCATAGAGTCTCAATCCTTTCATATCAAATAAAAATTTAAGATTCTTAATATTTCAAACATATAGTTTTTCTTACTTTGAATAGTTGAATATACTCCTATTCTCTTATACCAAATATCTTATCCTACAAAATTACTTTTCATTACCAAGTACTTTCATTCAACTTTACAAAATACTTGAATAAAATCAAAATACAGTTGTCTGAAATTGAGTTTTATTACAGGAAATCATGTTAATAATTTTGAAAATATTTTTAAATGAGAACAATTAATAGTTAATTTCTCTCCCCCAAATTTAGATTTTTGAATATTAATACAATTTATACGGGAAGAAAGAAAAATATAAACATTTAACTCATTCCTCGATATGTTGGGCTTTTCATACCTTTGAGTTTAAGCAGGTTTTTCTCCATAAAGTAGAACAGTAGGCCTGAAATAATTTGAAGTATTTCTATACACAAATATGGGTTAGAAATTTATAAAAGAAGAAGTTTAAAAACATGAAACATAAACTAACACACAACATTAACATCCAACTATTACTATCACAAATTAAACTAGCAAACCAAACACATGAAAACTCTACTATAACATCACATACATAAAAAATCAAGAAAACGTTTGCTACAAACATAACCAAATACACATTAAATCACAGATACTAATAAAAAAAAGTCTCAGGTACATCATAGATATATCAACTAATACAAAATAAACATCAAAGAGAGTCTCAGGTACATCACACACATCACATACACAAATACAAAGTACACTGAAAAATAAAAATATAAAAATTACCAATCTTCATCCTCTGCAGAAGCACCACCATCATCATGTTATGCAGGCTTGTATGGAGTATACTCATGGTAAGTAGGAAATATTATGCTAGTGTCTCCCCTGAAAAATCTCATCTGTGTGTCATGATAAGCTATCTCATATTCTCTCCATCAAACTTGATAATCATCATTTATCTTGTTCCTAACTTTTAGTCCCTCTACTCTGGTGTTCAACCTTTCCAACTGGTCCATAACATCATGCAGAGTAGGCTCCCTAGATGTAGATGTTCTATCATGACTTGAAGAAGGCTCAACAGTTTTCTTACTCCAATTCCAACTTACATAGGCTTCAAATGTTTTCAGATTCAACTTAATAATGAGCTTCAGAGGATAGATCACCTCATCATTATCTTCAATCACTACACCAGACTGAATACATAAAGCATGAATCAAGATGGGGTGTCCTAGTCCACCTGTATTCTCTCCTTTTGAACTTATCAAAATATTTTTATGAATAATAGCCCCAATATTAATATTTTTCATGTTCTGAATACAGTAATTCATAACAGCTCTATCAACAGTAATCTCGCTGTGATGGTTGGTAGGCAAAAGTCTTGCAGAAATGAAATAGTTCCAGGCTTTCAACACATGATTCAAAGTAGAAAGGGGAAATTAAATTTTAGCCTTTTTTTAATCTTCCACTCCACTTTTCGATCAGTCAAAAAGTTTACAATCATATCTAATGCTTCATTCGTAATAGGAAAATGTTCCTATTCACAGGAAAAAAGTGTTCTTAACTGATAAAATACATTTATGCTGGCAGGGGTGAATTCAACCATTTGGCCTCTATCCAGAATGTATTCACTCTCATAATAATATAGATTTGTATAAAACTCTCAAACATTACCAAGCGTCTTTTCAGCAGTAAAATAACAAAAAATCTTCCATTTCCAATTTGTAATAAGTTCTTCCAGCATACCTATAGGATTTTCAAAGGCTCTCTCTTGAGTACATTTCTTATTGCTAAAGATGTACTAATGTGAGAATAAGCCTTGAAATTCAAAAATTTGTTTTCCTCATAGTCAAATTTCCTCTTCCCCTTTGAAATTCTTGGAGCCATTTGTCTAAAAATACCAAATTTATCCAAATCAATTTTAAAATTGCAATGTAATGGACTCCAAGGTAAATTTAAAAAATAAGAACTCAAAATCCATGAAAAATCTCCAAAGTTTCTCCAATAACTTCAAAATTTCAAATCCTCATAATGTAGGAGAATTCCAGAGTCAAAATCGAAAAATTTTAGGTTAAAGGTCGCTCTTACCAAGAGAAGATGAAATCTGAACTTTTCTGGCCATGAAATGGCTTCAAATCCAAATGCAAGAGAGCCTTAGGTGCGAAAATAAGCCTTGGCTGGAGGTAGAAGATGATGGTTTGGGCAAAAATGGCAGGTCCTAGAGTTAAATCATGAAAATTTAGAGTTTCAGGCCTTTTTCCGGTCGAGTGCTGTCTGACGCTAGCGGCAGCGCCTTTCGGCGCATTATTCTGCTCTAATGGCCAACTCTCTGTCTTTCGGTGCAGTCTGGTGCTGATGATAGCGTTGTTCGGAGCCACTGGGCTTCCAACTTTCTTTTGCAATTTCATTCTTTTCAAGCCCGCTCCGACGTCTAATTAGTCTAATTAAGCATTGAATAACATCCTAAAGTCATGGCAAATGACTTTTCTTAACACAAACAACACAAAACATCACTTTCATAAATAAAGTCCAAGTGTCAGACACATACACACAGCACTAAACATTACAAATTTTCAAGCCATATAATCTTAAATTCAGCGTCACACACAACCACAACACAATAACGCTGAAAACTAAACAAGAAAGCTTGTCCAAATATAACATCCAAACAAAACAAAGCAAAGCAAATCAATCAGTTCAAATACACAAATATAGAAATACAATAAGTCTTCATTCCTCCTCAGAACTATCATCAATTCTAAGATCTCTAATTGATTGAGCATGAACAAATAGATTGTAGAATGGACGAAACAAAAATTCTTTAGTAGATTCCTCTTCAATCCAACCATTCCTTCTCATCAATCGCATTAAACTTCCTTCAAGATATCCAAAATGATCAAAGTGCTCCATCATTCTCCAATCCAGATGATCAAAGAAATCAGATTGATTGTTGATTGCATTCGTCAGGTGTTGTACTTCGTACTCCAATTTCTTAATTTTCTTCAAGATAATTTTTGAACTTTCAGGAAATTAAGGAGGAATAGGTGCTGACCTCTGAGATGGTTGATTCTCAATGATGCTCATATCGTTCGCATCACCAATTGCCTGGTTACTATATGCATCTGCTAGGTCTATAGGCTACTAAGGTAGAAGTAGTCTTTCCGAGTTCTCATATGGCACCTGTGATTGATTGCAGAGGAGAAATATGGTGGAAAGATGTCCTAGCCCATACTTAGATCCGTGAATGATCAATCCTAAAACAGACTTAACAATTATCGAGCCATCAATGTGCATCCCCATTTAAATACAGTAGTTCAGAATAGCAAACTCCTTAGTTACTTTACTGATTTTCTTAGTCAAGAGAAATTTTGCACATATGAAGTAATGTAAGTGTTTTGATGTAGGATTTAACAGTGTAGTAGAGAAACTTGCATACCTGTTATCTCTTATCTCCAATTCATCACTTTCATCCGTCAAATATCTGTATATATCATTCATATTGTCCTTCGTCGAGGCAAAATTTGAATAATGCCAAATTGGCACATTCTCAGTCATGTATAAATCATTAATCTTTGCAGGAGTAAATGTGACAAACATACCTCGCACATAGACTGATCCTTGGTTGATTCCATGAAGATTTACATAGAACACCTTCACAACCGGGACAACTACAACGGTAGTAGTATAACACAATACTTCCTAACGTCTCTGAATAATAATTTCATCAATTCTAGTCATAGGAGAATTTGTACCTCAATTTACAAAGCCTCTCTCATTAATCAATCACATTTTCGAGAAATTTTTGTTGAATAGACGTTGCGCCTTGATATTGACGAACTTCTACGGTTGAAAACTTGAAATTTTAAAGTTTCCATTGCGTCAGAATCCATTTGGACAAGAATGTGGATCTTCCTCTTCATTCCTTTGGAAGTTCCAGCGTCTAGGAGTAGTTTTTAGAAGTTCTAATGGCGGATTTACCACCTCGAACTGCTAAATTTCAAATTTAAACATGAGAAACAGTTTTTTGAATAGAGGCACTGATAACAGCACCGTTCGACGCTAGTTCAGATTTTGCCAAACTTCACTTCATTCAAATTCTTTCTAAATTTCAATTTGATTCATTTCTTAACTGTTGTTAATGATATTTAAGGAAGAATAAGACTTGATTAAGTAACAAACACACACAAATAACACATCAAACAAAGCAAACACTCTGTAACTTTGGGTTGCCTTCAACAAAGCTTTTGGTTTAACGTCGTTAGCCCGACATAACTTTTTATTATTCAGGTTGATCCAACAATAAAACCTCTTTAAAATTAGGTCTACTGCCTTCAAACTATGGATTTAATCTTTGGCCATTAACTTTGAAAATTCTTCCAGATTTAGGGTCTTTCATAATAACAGCTCCAAATTGATATATTTTTACGATAATGAAAGGCCCTGCCCATCTTGATTTCAGTTTCCTAGGAAATAATTTCAATCTTGTATTGTATAATAAAACTTTTTGTCCTGGTTCAAATTCTTTTTTGACAATCTTTTGATCAAGCCATATTTTTCTTCTTTTCTTATATATTCTATCATTATTATATTATTCATATCTGATTTCTTCCAATTCATTCAGTTGTACCAGTCTCTTCTCACCAGCATCTTTCAAATTAAAGTTCAAGTTTTTTTCACCCAGTATGCTTTATATTCTAATTCAATCTGTAAAGGAACAATCCTATAAGAGTTTTATAAGCAGTTCTGTATGCCCATAAAGCAGTATCTAATCGAGCAGACCAATCTAATTTATCATGATTAATTACTTTTTCTAGAATTTATTTAATTTCACGATTAGATTCCTCTGCTAAATTATTAGTTTAGGGATGATAAGCTGTAGAGATTCTATGCATAATATTATATTTTTCCACCAATCTCTGAATCAGATTATTCTTAAAATGGGATCCTCCATCAGTGATGATAATTCTAGGCATTCCATATCTTGTGAAAATATTTTTCATCAAAAACCTTAAAACACTTCTACCATCACACCTAGGTAAAACTATTGCCTCAATCTATTTTGAAACATAATCAATAGCAATCAATATATATAAATTTCTAAATGAAGGTATAAATGGTCCCATAAAGCTAATCCCATGCATCAAAAATTTCAACTTCCAGAGTAAATTAAGAGGTATTTCATTTCTTCTGGATATATTACCTATTCTCTGACATCGATCACAAGTTTTGAT
Organism: Papilionanthe hookeriana x Papilionanthe teres; assembly: GCA_022702705.1. Taxonomy (NCBI): domain Eukaryota; kingdom Viridiplantae; phylum Streptophyta; class Magnoliopsida; order Asparagales; family Orchidaceae; genus Papilionanthe; species Papilionanthe hookeriana x Papilionanthe teres. Next base: position 114,785,386 of record CM040425.1, read on the forward strand.
AAATCTATAAACATTTCTGAAAAGTGTAGACCAATAAAATTCAGATTGTAAAATCTTATATGCAGTTTTATCAATTCCAAAATGTCCTCCAAATTCATAATTATGACATTCTCGAATAATTCCTTCAGTTTCTTCACAATGCACACATCTCTTAATAATAAGATCTTTATATTTCTTGTACTGATAAGGATCATTCCAGAAATAAAATTTAGTATCATGCTTAAATTTTTTCTACTGTTGCATTGTTAAATATGGTGGTAAAATTTTACTAACGATGTAGTTCACAATATTAGCATACCACGGTAAATTTCCTTCAATAATATTATATAATTTCTCATCAGAAAAAGTTTCAGTAATTTCCTTTTCAAAGTCATCCAAATTAGGTTGTTCAAGTCTAGATAAATGATCAGCTATTTGATTATCGACACATTTTCTATTAACGATCTCAAAATCAAATTCATATTAAAAGCATCCATCGAATCAGTCTTGGTTTTGCGTCCTTCTTTTGCATAAAATATTTTATAGCAGAATGATCAGTATGCACTACACATTTAGCTCAAATTAAGTAAGATCTAAATTTTTTAAAGGCATACACAATCACTAATAACTCTCTCTCTCAGTAGTAGTGTAACAAATTTGAGCATCAGTAAGAGTCTTACTAGTGTAGTATATAACTTTAAACATTTTTTCATGTTTTTGCTCTAAAACAACTCCAATAGCATTATCGCTAGCAAAGATCATTAATTTAAATGGTTTCTCCCAGTCACGTGAAACTATTATAGGTGCAGCAATTAATTTTTTCTTTAATAGATCAAAAGCTTTTAAGCATTCATCATTAAAATCAAACTTCTATCTTTTTCCAATAGTTGGCATAGAGGCTTAGTAATTTTTGAGAAGTTTTTAATATATCGCCCGTAGAATCCTACATGTCCCAAAAAGCTTCTTACCCCTCTCACAGTTGTTGGAGGTGGTTATTTTTCTATAATTTAAATTTTCGCTGGATATACTTCCATGCCATATGCAGATGATTTATGCCCAAGCACAATTCCTCCTGTAACCATAAATTGACATTTTTCCTAGTTTAGGACTAAATTTATTTTTTCGCATAACTCCAAAAATTTTTCTAAGTTGCATAGGAACGCATCAAATGAATCTCCAAATACTAAGAAATCATCCATAAACACATCTATTCCATCATTAATTAAATTACTAAATATGGAAGTCATACATCTTTGAAATGTTGCAGGTGCATTAGATAATCTAAATCGCATTCTTCTAAAAGCAAAATTTTCATAAAGTCTAGCAAATGTAGTCTTCTCTTGATCCTCATGAGAAATAGATATTTGGTGATAACCGGTATATCCATCTAGAAAACAATAGTACTTGTGTTCAGCATGTTTGTCCAGCATTTGATATAAAAGTGATAAAGGAAAAAAGTTATCTTTTTTGGTGGTGGCGTTTAATTTTCGATAATCAATACATATTCGCCAGCCAGTGACTTATCTTATCGGTATAATTTCATTTCGATCATTTACGTCAATAGTCACTCCTCCTTTCTTAAGAACACAATGAATTGGGCTTACCCAAACACTATCAGAAATAGGATATATAATCACAGCATCTAACCACTTTAAAATCTCTTTTTTAATCACTTCTTTCATTATTGGGTTCAGTCTCCTTTGTGGATCAACTCTAGGTTTGTGTTGTTCATCCAATAAAATTCTGTGCATACAAATTGATGGACTGATTCCTTTAATATCAACTATGGACCAACCAAAAGCCTTTTTGTATCTTTAAGATGTCCAATAATTTTTTTCTTGATATTCATTTAAATTCGAAGATATAATGACCGGTAAAGTAGATGATTCTCTTAAGAACATATACTTTAAATGATTAGAGAGAATTTTTAGCTCAAGTTCCGGGGGTTTAATGATAGATGGAATTAAACATTTATCTCTATTTTCCATAGTATCCAATCTTTCAAATTTTTCCTGAACAAATTCTAACTTTTCATTCTTCAAGTCATCAAAATCATCTTCATTTTCATTCTCATTTTCATTCTCACATTCCTCATTATCTTTAAATACTTCTCTAAAATGATATTCTCTCAAATAATCGTAGATTTCCATTCGAAAGCACTCATCTTCTTTTTTAGTTGAAGGGTATTTCATAGATTTCAGAATATTGAAAGCTACCACTTGGTCATTAACTCTCATAGTTAGTTCTCCTTTTTAGACATCAATCATAGCTCTCCGATTAACAAGGAATGGTTTTCCCACAATAATTGGAATTTCTTTATCTTCCTCAATATATAATACTATAAAGTCCACAGGAAAGATAATTTTATCCACCTTTACTAATACATCTTCTACAACTCCTTTAGGATAAGTGATAGAATGATCAGCCAGTTGAAGAGTCACATATGTAGGTGAAATTTCTCCTACTCCCAATCTTTTAAAAGTTGATAAAGATATAAGATTTATACTTGCTCCATGATCACATAAAGCTCTTCTGAAAAATTTCTCTTCTATAGCACATGAGATAGTGAAACTACCTGGGTCTTTAAGTTTTTCAGGAAGCTTTTTCTGAATAATTGCACTACACTCACCGCTAAGTGCAACAGTCTCATGATCTTTAAACTTTCATTTCTTTTTAAGAATATCCTTCATAAACTTTGTATAATTAGGTATTTACTTTAATGCTTCAACAAAGGGAATATTAATAGTTAATTTCTTAAGAATATCCAAAAATTTTGTAAATCTGTTAACCCTGTTCTGTTTCTTTAGTCTTTGAGGAAAAGGAGGAGGTGGTTTTTCAATAGTTATCTTCATTGGTTCTAGCAGATGTTCGTCTGGATATATCTTATTAGAACTTTTCTCAATGTTCACTTCCTCTCTTTCAACTTCAACTTCTTTTTGAACTCTTGGTTCCAATTCTTTTCCACTCCTTAATTGAATAGCCTTTTTGTGCTTTGTTTTGATCTTTTGGATTGATTTTAACATTGCTAGGAAGATTTTCAGAAGGTCTATTATTAAGCATAGTAAAGATATGTCCCAATTGATTCTCAATGTTCTTCATTGCAACATTTTGAGCTTGAATTTGATTACCTATATTCAGAATCATTTCTTCAGTAGACAACTTCTATCCCTTAAGTTGTTGATTACTATTAAAACTAGGATGATAAAAAGGTCTATAATTGGTATTTCCTTGGTTGTTCATATTTCCAACTGGATTCATAAGATTTTTTCCCCATTACGGGTTAACAACATCATTGGTGTTATTCTAGTTGAAGTTTAGGTGATTCCTCCAATTAGGATTGTAATAATTCAAATAAGGATTATTGACTTAGTTATTTATGGCATTCAAGGTTTCATAAGACATTTGAGAGACTACCATCTGTTCTGATGAATTTTCTTCTAACACTGGGGCTGTTAGAGAATAATTCATTCCATATTGATCTATTTTCTTGGAAAGTGAAACAATTTGAGAGACTATCATAGTTATCACATCAGAATCATGAATACTTACTACTTTCTTAGGATTTACCCACTCTGAGGGCCATTGAAATATATTAGTAGCCATGTCTTTAATTAACAAATATGATTCATCAAATGGTTTTGACATTAATGATCCACCATTAGCAACATCGATATTCGATCTAAAAAATCCCACTAATCCATTATATAAGGTTTGAACGATTAACCAATCTGGTAAAGCATGTTGTGGACATTTCTTTAGAAGATCTTTAAATCTTTCCCAAGCTTCATATATGGATTATTCATCAAACTGACTAAAAGATGTGATATCATTCCTCAACTCAGCAGACTTGGAAGGAGGAAAATATTTTGACAAAAACTTTTATGAAAGCTCTCCCCAAGTTCTGATAGATCTATGTGCTAACAAATTTAACCACGCCTTAGCTTTATCCCTTAGTGAAATGGGAAAGAGTCTAAGCCTAACAACATCATTTGACACTCCATCATATTTAAAAGTAGCACAAAGTTTTAGAAACCTAGCGAGATGTAAGTTCGGATCTTCATTAAGTGTTCCTCCAAATTGATTATGCTATACGTTTTGGATAATAGCAGGTTTAAGCTCAAATGAATTAGCAGCATATCTGGATTTTGGATAGTTATTTGAATTTCATCTGCTGTTGGATTAGAATAATCTCTTAAAGGTCTTGATATATTTTCATTTTGATTGTTTAAATTATTTACCATCTTATGAGGATTTGTAGATTGTTTTTGTTGTTTTTAAAATTTTTAAATAGTACGCTCTAATTCAGAATCATAAGGCACTTAACCTACAGACCCAATATTATGCATACAAACACAATAAGCACACTTATAATAAAAAGACACACATAATTATGACTTGCAATTCACATATAAGATTTCAAATACTACAAAACTAAATTTTAACAATTACCTTTTTTTACCGTACCTCCCCAGCAACGGCGCCACAAACTTGGTGCGTCGTTTTTAATTTGCCAAAAATTATGAACTCAGATTTATATATATATATATATATATATATATATATATATATATTTTAAAAAAAAATATATATATATTATTTAAGAAACTGTCTTACATCTAACATGTGGGATTGCAATTAAATCCCCATGCAAAAGAGAACTAAATAAAGGAAAGGAAGAGTAATTGGCACTATAAATAACATCATGAGAAGAAGAAGCCTTGGTTGCTAGCCAATTAGCGGAGTTGATTTCCCTCCCTATAAGTATGGCTCCATAGAATTGTGATAGATGAAGAGAGAAGGTTAATTTTGTTCAGCCAAATCGAAGAAACCAAGGTACATCAACTTGAGACAATATGATTTGCAATAAATACGGAGAATCCATTTCCAAGTGTACAAAATGATGATGTTGCATAATAGCAATTTTTAAACCCCAAAAGGCAGCAATTGCTTCAGCTTCCAAAGCATTAAATGCAATAATAGGTGCCTTGAGAAAAACCATATACAATGTCCTTTATAATTTCGCATAGACCTCCAATACCGAGTTCGAAGAAGTTTTAAAGCTCCCATCAATATTAATTTTAAGCCATGGATTCTTAGGTGGTCTCCATATAACAAGCATAACTTTGTTTTTCATGCCTTGAGTTGAAGAAAGAACGGAATTCTGAATCTTACTAAGAAAAGTAATACAATTTCGATGACAAGATCAAAAGAGAACACCTTATTATTGAAAATTAAATCATTCCCGGCTAGCCATAAAAACCAGAAAATCACAAAAGGGATGAAATAATAAGGAGAAGTTTTCCAATTTGCCCAAGCAAGCCTTAATAGAATTCCAAGGAGATAACTGAATTTGCAATCCCATAACAACTAACACACCTTTCCATACCTCTTTTGCCCAAACTCGCAATGTAAGAAGATATGCCCAATGGTCTCTTCATCACAATGACACAAATGACACCTGGATGGAAGTCTAAGTCCTTTAAGTTTAAGAATATCATCCGTTGGCGGCATCTCTTTAAACAACTTCCAACAAAAAAAGGACATAGAAGGTGTGATGTATTTATTCCAAAGTTTAGCACCCCGAGTCATTTTTTTGCCAATTAAAAGAGGTTTGATAAATGAATTTAGATAAACTATAATTATGAGGCTTTTTGACGATCGATCTATCTTTTTTACCAATATGAAAAGGAGTATTTAAAATCATATTATGAAAATCTGCAGGGACATATTCTTGAAATTTATGCAAATTCCAAATGCCATCACTCCAACAGTCAGCAATGAGTCGAATAGGAAAATTTGGATTAAAATGTGCTTGAAAGGACTCATTAAACAGCCAATTATCAAACCAGAAGCTAATTTGACCATTACCTATTTCCCATATGAACATCTTTTCAGCATGAAATCTAACTTTAAGTAGCTCCTTCCAGTTTTTAGAATCTCCAGGTTTAAGGCTGACTTGAGAAGGATGATTGTTAAGACAATATTTAGCATGCATAAATCTTGCCCACAATGACTTTTGTGCTCCGAAGTTAATCCATTGCTTGCAGTAGAATGTAAAACGCGAGATGCTGAAAGCTTTTAAAACCTAAGCCACCACAATCAAGAGGCTTACATAACTTCTCCCAATTGGTCCAATGCATTTGCTTATGTTGTCCTTCCCAAACAAATTTATTAAACATAATAGAAAGCATTTTTCGTGTACTCTTCTTCATTTTTATCATCTGCATTATATAAAGAGGAAATGCGAGTTAACACACTCTTTAAAAGTGTTAATCTTCCACCATTGGATAAAAAAGAGTTGGACCAACAATTAAGTTGAGAAGATATTTTAGCAATGATATCATCATAGTGAGAAAGTTTCCTTCTTCCTTTGATTAGAGGAAACCCGGATACTTTAGAGGATATTGAGTTTCTCTATAGTTAGTGAAATCCGAAATCCAATTTTTCATACTGGCGATAATTCTAGAACTTGTAAGAAATTGGCATTTAGCTTTGTTAAAAACCATTCCAGAAATTTCTTCAAAATCGAGACAAAACTTTCATGAGACATTTAATAGATTGTTTACTTCCATTAGAGAAAATTATTACATCATCGGCATAGGCTAAATGGCTGACTAAATGAGTAGATCTATGTTGATATTGAGTGTACTGATGAGTAAACTGCATATGATTCAGCATTCTTGAGAGATAATCAAAAACAAGGATGAAAATATAAGGTGACAGTGGATCTCCCTGTCTAATGCCCCTTCCAGATTTAAAGAATCCATGGCTAAAACCATTTATAAGCACACTGTAATAATTATTGTTTAACCATCTATAAATGAGATTACGAAGTTAGAGCTGAATCCTCTATCCGCAAGAACATTAAGAATAAAAGTCCAACTGATGGAATCAAAAGCCTTAGCAATATCCAATTTAAAAACAATATTTGATCCTCTGCGGCATTTATCAATATCGGTTAACCAGTTCTTGTGCTAAAAGAATATTATCACATATGCATCTTCCTTTTATGAAAGCACCTTGATTTTCAGAAATGAGATTCTCCAATAAAGGCTGTAACCGTGCAACTAAGACTTTACTTATGATTTTGGAGAAGGTGGAAGATAGGCTAATGGGTCTGAAATCCTGCCAGTTGGACTTTCTTTTATCCTTAGGGATTAAAACAATAGTATTGGAAGCAAAATACTTAGGGAGATCATTTCCCAAAAAATAACTTTGTATTGCCAAGACCACATCAGATTTGATAATCAACCAATTTTTTTTATAAAAGTCAGCTGTAAATCCATCTGGCCCAGCTGTCTTATCTCCATCAATTGTTTTAAGAGCCTCAAAAACTTCATTAGCATCGGGAGGTTGAACCAAATAATCCATATTAATATTACCTGAAATCAGATCTTATGAGATTAGGAGAATAAGCGAGCAGAATTCACAGAGCTGATATGAGAATAGTTTGGAAAAATAAGCAATAGCATCATTAGCAATATCCATAGAGTTGAATAACCATGTATTATCGGTAGATTTAATCTTCGGTATCACATTAACGGATCTTTTAAACTTAATGGCTGCATGAAAAAATTTTGAGTTTCGTCTCCATGCTTAAACCAATTGACGATTGCTTTTTCTGAAGGAAGAGTTCTTCATTCATAATAGCCGAGTTTAATCTACTATATGCTTCATTTAGATTATAATCGAATCTAAACCATCCTCAACCAGACTTTTCTAAATCGGTAACCATAGCTTCGGCTTCAGTAACTTTCTGATGTACATTTCCAAAAACAGCTCTATTCCAATGTTTCAGCTTATTAGCAATCCTTTTGTGTAATTGCCAAAGCTTAGAAAGAGGATCAGAATAAAATATTTGCAAAGGAGCTTTCCAATTATCAGCAATTAATTGATTATAATCAGGATGAGAAGACCATACATTAAGGTATCTAAAAACTAAATTCTTAACAATTGGAGAAAGAGCACATGTAATCAGTAAAGGAGAGTGATCAGAGTTTAGCCTTGTAAGGTGCTTAACTTTAGTAATAGGGAACATGTTCAACCAAAGTTGATTAACCAGAATTCTGTCAATTCTTTCATAAATATTACCTCTCCTCCATGTAAAAGGTGATCCTTCAAATCCAATATCAAAAAGATTAGCTGAAGTAATATTATTAGTGAAGTTCAGTATTGCATTTAGATTAGGATTTCTCCCACCCTTTTTCTCACTAGGGTGTGCAATGGAATTGAAATCTCCACCAACAATCCAGCCATCAGTCATTGAACTACTAATATGATGTAAAATATTCCATAAATCAATCTCGTCGGCATTCGGAGTAGCAAGCATATATAAAAGAAGCAAAGCCATTGAACTGATCCAATTCAAAGTGAAAATGCAACAACGTAGAGTGATTAAACAAGATATTAATTTTCAGCTCTTTTCTATAGAGTAACCAAATTTTATTGGAACAATTAGCTAGAAAAGTATAACCAGGAAATTTTTTAGTGAATCTATCAAAGTTAGATTTCACCAAAGGCTCTAGAATGACAATAATCCAAAAATGATGAATCCTGTTTAAATTTAGAAGTCTATTAAGGGAGCCGGGATCAGCCACCCCCTAATATTCCAACATAAGAATTTAATCATTAATAATATTTTTTCCTCCTCTAGTCATCCTAGAAGAAGAATTTGCTTCGTTGCGGGAATAATGTTGCTTTCGAAAGATTCTTTAACTCCGAGTGATTTCTTCTTTCTTGCTTTTTGGATCATCCAATCATTACTAATTTCATTACTAATGGTCATCATACCTGCTGATATTTTAGTAACCATCTGAGTTGGTTGTTGAAATACAGGATAATAAGTAGGCTTAGGATGAACTTCAATTGATTGATAATGAGTATCTTCTTGCAGAGATTCATGAGTAATTGGAGCTTCTGTAACTTTGAGACCATGATCAGCAGATGATTTGACAGTATGTCCAATAATTTCTCCAATCACATTAACAGAATTAATAATTCCAGAAACCTGAACAGGTTCAGCAACAATAGGCTCATCAACAGGTTCAATAATAGGCTCAGTAGCAGAAATGATTGTTTGATCAACAATAGGCTCATCAACAAATTCAACAAGTAGATTCCTTAGCAATAATAGAAATTGGATCAGCGAGTTCGACATCGGAAGCAATAATAACGGGCTCAATAGCTGAATTACTTATTTGAACATCGGGCTCCTTATTAGTTAAATGTAATTCTTCTCCGGAGAAACGGTGATAGTAGATTTAACGAATTAATAGCAGTTTGCAATTCCTTCTCAGCCACAATAACGGTACTGATTTGATAATTTAGGATCTTTAATCCTATTTGTCTTCAAGTGAGGATGAAGCCTAAAACAATTACCATTGGAATGTCCAAACATTTTACAATGGTGACGGTAATATGGCTTATTCTCCATTATGACATTTTGCCAATATCCATTATGAGGTGTACCAATCCAAATTTCTTCAACATCGACAAGAGATATATCCCTTTCTACAAGAATCCTTGCCACGAAGGCTCGGTGAGTTGAAAGGTAGGCATATCAAGCTTCAATGGTCTTCCTAAGGCAGTTCCAATAGCATATAAAATTTGATGATTAAATAGATGAAGTTTCGGATTAGGTAATTTATACCGGATAGGAATGACTGGTGGTTCTTGATGGGGATCAAAAGAAGGAGACCATTTTAGAAGTTTCATAGGAATTCCATCAATCAAAACGAATTTTTGGAGAATAAGTTAGCATAATCCACTTCTTTAGAAAGTTGGATCATAATATGCCTTCCATCAAAAAGTCCAACCTTCCAAGAACCCAATAATCTAAAATTCTCAAAGCACTTTCGTATGACTTCCATTTTAGGATGACCAAGTTGAAATTTACCAATTAAAGTAAATTTATGAACATCCACAAGTGAAGAGATTTCATGGTCTGAAAGAATTAAGGCGAGGCTTACCTCCCTTCTTCTCAATTTTCTTAATAAATTGGCAATCTCCCTTACCATTAACGAGCATCATGATAAAGCCGTGGAAAAACCGGTTTATCGGAGGAAGTCGAAGAATCAAGACCAGTCACTTCAGCAAAAGTCTTTGCCGGGGAATGAATTTGATCGGCCATAAAAATCCGAGATGAAATCAAGAAGCCTCGAAATGAAAAATTCAAAAAAGAACAAAACCGGGAAAGCGAGAAAATGGATGAATCAATAGAAAATGCAATGACAGAATGAAAACTAATAGAAATAGTCTTCAATTTATCAAAACATCAAGGAAACTGATGAGAACTGAGAAGGAAATCAAGAATCGCACCAAGAATGCTCCACAAAATCCGGCTCCATCCTCTTAGAATTATATCATATATATATATATATATATATATATATATATATATATATATATATATATATATATATATATATATATATATATATATATATATATATATATATGGATTTAGTTCTGAAGGTCTTTTCCCAATGCTTGCTGACCCCCGACATCCTGCTGAGTCCACTGGCGCCACCAATGAATCAGTTCTGAAGGTTGCCTTGGAATATGGCATTGCATCTGGTGTGATCAAGGCACACGATCGTGTTGTTGTTTGCCAAAAAGTGGGGGATGCTTCGGTGGTGAAGATTATAGAGCTCGCAGATTGAGAGAACACGCAGTTTTTATAACTTTTCTTTTTTTTTTCTCTAGCGTTTTATTGGCTGTATCAACAGCTTTTTGTGGTCATTTTAAGTTTATTTTTTATGCTCTCTACGAGCTCTGTTTGCGAGCTTAATAATGCTCATGAAGCTAGAACTTGATTACAAGCTTTTGGATCAGAAGTTTGAATTATACTTGTTTTCACAATTGGGTGCAGTAGGTTAATCTTAATTAATATATTCTATTTTTATGTTTCCAAAAAAAAAAATAAAAAAAGTAAAAAAAAAAATAAAATAAAATAAAATAAAATAAAAATGGATTTAGTTTTATAATGAGTCACACAATTAAACACAGGTCTCTGTATCACTCAAGTAATACGGGGCTCTAGTGGAGTCCTAGAATATCAATCCCATAGGGAGGCTTTAATTTTATGGCATAGCACAGAAATCACTTATCAAATCATTACACAATTGCAATTGAGTTTAATTTTTAAAATAAAGACAACAGTTGTTGTTATTATATATACCAAAATACGTTCTAAATACTAGCAAGTTAAACTAACGCAATACTAAATTTATAACAAAGTTCAGTTGCAAGAAAGAGTCTTCCTCCTCTTCATTCATAATGTGATGATTATTGTGACATAGATCAGCGATGCTAATGTATTGTGCCAAATAGGAGCACTCTTATTCTTTACCTATATTTCAGCGTATAAAGAATATTGGTTAATCCTAAGTTTAGTCCCCAAATCCGTGTTTAGGCTAGGAGGATACTGGCTCTCACTCCAGAGCTCCCACCTCCCTTCACCTGAAGGCTGACTCTCGCTTCAATTTCCAAACATTATGACCAAATTGAGGATTTCAGTCTGTCACTTTGAAATCTCCAATTATACGCCAATCAAAGTATATTTCCCTATTTATTTGCACTCAATCCCCATGAACTATGTCTCTCATTCATGGACATTGAATGTTACCTTCACTTTTTTTTGTGAAACTCATACTCCTTTCGGAAAATATGTTTCCCAACAAGTTTTAACAATTCAATTGGTCAGATCTAAAAGAAAATGAAGTTCAAAGTGAAAAGATCATCACAAATTCTCCATAATAAATCAGCACATCATTTCCATAACACATCACACATCATATGAAAAGGAGAAAGATAAAAAAAAGTACTCAAGAGTGTTGACCTCATTTTTGATGAGGTCTCTTCTTCTCTCTTTAGTACTTAGGATCTAGCCTTAGGCTCTTCCTTTGACTATCCTAGAGGATTAGAATTGGGGCCCACCACTTAGAAATTCAAACCACTTCTTAACTCCCTGCAAACTCCACAAAATTGATTGTAGACCCCTAATCACCTAGAGGGTTGAAATCAAATGTGGAAGTTTAAAGGATGAGTTCCTATAAGATTCTTTGGCCTTAGGACTGCCCTGGGTGGCCTGGTCTGGTGAAGGGCTGATTTACACACACACTACACCTATACACTACACTTTCACACACCTCCTAAAACCACACCCATACCCAACTTGACCTCCTGACTCATGAAGGTGGTTCACATGGATGGTCCTTAACCCCTAAGCCCTTGGCTAAGAGGGTTAGGAACAACATAGTGTATGCCTTAAATGAGTCCCTTCATGGCTCATGTGGACTTGATATGGCTTCATGGCTCAACCAAAATGATTTCATTCCACTTACATTTACCCAAGCTTCAATTTTCCAAATTTTCAATTTTTGACCCCCGGGACCCTACACCCGCCTGGCCTACCCAAAACCCTTGAAACCCTCCAAAATTTGCAAAATCACCTAAACTACCCAAAATTCTCCAAAATCATTCCTAAACATGTCTTCACCAATCAAATTGATCATCCATAACCAAAAATTCCAAAAATACCTCCCAATACCCTCCAAATACCCAAAATACCCTCTTGACCCAAAACTCCAAAAATTCAAAAAATTCCCAGAAAATTCCAGAAAATCCCAAATATTCCCAATTTCATTTTGTCCAACTACACCATGGGCCAATTTTGTCAATTTACCCAACTTTTATCAAAACCCCCAATTTGACCCATTTTAACCCAAAGTAAACCCAATGTCAAACTAAACCTACCCAATTGACCCAAATTCTGGTCCAATTCAGTTCTAAACTTCAATTCAACATCCCCAACACCAATCTAGACTAAATCCAAGCCCAATTTGATTGACATTGGGATCCAATTTCACTTTTGGCCTTAAAGCCCAATTTGGACCCATGACCCAAACTTAGCCCAAACTCACCCAATTCAACTCCAATTAACCCCAAATCTTTTCTAAACCTTCCTTAACATCCCCATAAACAAAACAATAACATGATTTGCCCAAGATTTAGACCCAAACCCCATTCAAATTCAACCCAAAATAAAAAAAAAACCAATTTTGACCTAAACCCAAACCTAACCCAAATAGGCCCAAACCCCAAAATCAAAACCCAACCAAAGCCAAAACCTCCTTGAAACATTTCCATAAACATTTCCCAACATTAATTTTACATCAATTTCAACTTTAGTCCAACTTTGGCCCATGGTAGCCCATTTTGGCCCACCTTAGCCTCTTTACCAAAAGGCCCATATCCAACCCAATTCAAACCCAAATCACCTCAAGTTTGTTTCAAACCACTCATGACACATCCCTAAACCAAACTCAACAATTATTTGGCCCAACCTCTTTATTTCCATCCATAAATTCATTTTTAAACTTAAAGGCCCATTCCTTAAACCCTTTTAAAAGCCCATCTTTTACCACATCCAAAGGCCCAAAATTGGTCCCAAAGCCCATATGACAAATTCTTCTCATTATACCATTAATTAAAATCAACCCCTAAGTTTGAAAATTCATCATGAAGCCATTCCAAATTAAGCCCCATACAAACTCCCATCAAAATACCAAAATTTTTCTTAAATCCATTTCCATGAAATTGACTTAACTTTTCCCAAGCCAATGATGAGCCATGAAGCCATGCATGAGCCACATGGGAGCCATGAGAGCCATGGAATCTACTTTCCACCTCACCATACCCAAGATGGCAAGAGGAGGAGGCCCTTTCCATACTCTCTTAAGAGTGATTAACCACTTCCATGACTCCACTAAACCATGCTTAAACTTAATTGTACTTGGATTGTGACTTGACCCCACTAATCGAAGCTGATCCAAATCACTTTCTCTTCAGCCTAAACCAAGCCTTGGGTGGTTCACCTAGCCCAAATGGATGGGTTGACCAATTTGAGCCAAAATGAGCCCTCTCCCATTCCATTCTAATCCAAGCCTTTTACACATGGCATTTGCCAATTGCCTACACTAAACCCCGGCCACGACCCACTGAACAAGATGGTGACCGGTGCACAGCCGGCCAGCCACCGGGCCACCGGAAAACACCATGGCCGAGACCTTGGGAGGAGCCGAAAAATTCAATTCTCCCTTGTCGACTTGTCCCATGCCCAATGGCCACCATGGCCGTTCTTCTCCTCACCTAGCGGCTGATCCCGGCCCTCGACTCCCCACAGGGAGGCCCTCCGGCCTCTCCTGACCCAAACCCCTCACCCTCTCGGCCAAAGGAGGTGCTGAACCGAGACCATACCAACACTGCTGCCAAAATCACTCCTCACTCCCCTCCGGACTTAGAGCAATTGATCCCCACTGTTCTCCTGCTCTAATCCCCATTGATTGAGCTCAATTTGGGAGCTCAATTCTCGAGCCGAACGAGGACACTCCCGAATCCTCCACCAAAATCAAATTAAACTCACCTACACCTTCACTAGGCCAAGAGAAGAAGTTTTCCGGTGAAAGCCCCTCTCCGGAGCCACCCGGTTGTTCCGGACTCCAAAGGTTGTGATCAGCCTTGGTGGAAATCACACCTAGGCAATTCAACACATCCTCAGGCTTCATCCCTAGCCTCCTGTAGCTCCAACGAACGTGCCGAACATCTCTGATTGAGGCTTCACCTCTCAGAGCTAAGGTATGGATCAATTCTTCATCCCGAGCTTCTGAACATTCTCCATTTCAAATGAGTTGATTTCAATGAGCATTAGCCGTATAGATGTGTTCGTCTCTTCAAGACGAATCCATAGAGCATAAGAACATAAAAATCCATGGAGAATTGAGTGAGATCTTAGGGCTAGAAGGTAGACGGCTCTCGGGTTAGGACGCTCGGGGACGATGAACGGATGCCATTCATTCAATACACGCGCGGACGGACGGCTCAGATGGCGTTGAACCAGGAGAAGGTACGTGAACCGCGGGCCGCGTGGCGCTGAGTCAGAAGGCGGCGTCAAATGGGAGCGCGCCGCGTGTGCGTTCGGAGCTGCCGAGGTTGACGCGGCGCCGCATCACTTAAGTAGAAAAATAGGATTCTTCTTATTTATTTAAATCCCAGAACTTCAAAAATCCATATCTTTGTGTAGAAAAATCACAAAAATAAAATAAAAATACCCTCTTGCTCAGTGAACAGAGGAGAATAATGTGGAAAAGAAATTAATTAATTTTATTCAGTATTTTATTTTTAATTAATTATTTACTCCCTGCATTGTTTTAATTCTCCATGCATTCATACAATTCACCATGGCATGAGACCATAGGGCTTTTGAAGCCTCTGAACTTGGGAACATTCCCTGAATTTTTCCAAGGTCAGAGGCCATCTCTGTGAAAAGTTATTGATTTTTCAAATGCATGTTGCTGTTTTGAGTATTTTAATTCCAAAAATTAGCATGTTGTGAAATAAATTCTAGGAAAATTTGGTGATGTTCCTTATGACCGAGAGAACCACTAGGAAAAATAGGACTTGAGTTAATTCACTTAAGATAACCCTAATTGGCTTAAACACCCAAAATAGACCCCTAATTAATTAGAGCTAACCATACATCAAATTGACTTGAAATCAATTCTCCACTGACCTTTAGGATCGGAGGAACCCACCATAAAAATTTGAAGTCGATTGGACTTGGTTAGCCCTACTAAATGGGTTGATTAAGCCATTTAGTCATTTTAAACTTTAAAAAATTCATAACTTTCAAAATACCTTTCAAAAATTCACCAAATTGGTTTTGGAGCCTCTCTGATATCAGGGGAATTTAAGAAAAATAAAATTTCAATTTTCTAAAAAAAGTTAATTTTTAGTATTATTTTAATATTTTAATAATTAAAAATAATAAAAATCACAAAAATAATAAAATTCACCAAAATGTCACATTTTGAATTTTAATCACTTAGGAACAAACCCCATATTTTTCTCAGGTCTTTTTAAAGCCCTAGGGTAATTTTAAAATTAAAAAATATATTTTCTAGCATTTTCACTAAAATAATTATAATAAATTAAGAAAAAATCAGAAAATTATAAAATTTGGTTCTCTAATTTCCTTGATATCAGAGAGAATTTTAAAAATTATAAAATTCATTTTCAACTTATATTCTATTTTTAAATTAATTAATACTCCAGAACTTAAAATAATTCTAATAAATAAAATATAATTCAAAAAATCACAAAAATTGGTCCAAGTGGTCCTCTAGTCATTAGGAATGTCCCATAATTTTATTAAGGACAGAAACTTTCCCTTGGTCATATTATTGAATTTTCCTTGGAAATCCTTATTTTCCACCAAAAATAATTATATAAATAAATTAAATACAGAAAAATCATATTTTCTCCTCTAATGTCTTTATTGACATATGAGTGAAGTCACATAAAAATTTCAAATTCATTTGAGCTCAATTTAGTGAATTATGAAATTATTAGGCTTGAAGGGCAAAATGGTAATTAAAATTTTAACCCTTTAATTAAAACTTTAGGCTTAATAAAATGAAAAGATAAAATATTTGATCTTAGTCTGATTTGGATGATTGAAATTTAAATAATTGAAGGGTAGAAACCTATTAAACAATTCAACAATAATTGAAATGAACTTTAATTAAAATAATTAATTAAATTTGGAAGGATAATAAAATTGGAATTATTAAAATAGGGATATTATTAGGAAGAGATTTGTTCTTTAATTTTAAGAATCCCTAAATTAATCATCCCAATAATATTTTATTCCTAATTAAAATGATAATCCAAGTTTAAGATTTAAAATGCTAAAAGACTTAATCATTAAATTAAATTAAAGTTAAATTATTTAAAGCGAAACCTTTTTAAAAGAAAATATTAAATTAAATTAAATTAAATTAAATTAAATTTAAAAAATTAAATTAAAACAAATTAAATTAAATTAAATTAAATTAGAATATATTAAATTAAATTAAATTAAATTAAATTAAATTAAATTAAATTAAATTAAATTAAATTAAATTAAATTAAATTAAATTAAAACTAAATCAAATTAAATTAAATCAAATTGAATTAAATTAAGATAAAGCATATTATATTAAATTAAATTTAATATTAAACCAAAATTAAGTTAAATTAAATTAAATTGAATTAAATATAACATTACTTAAGACATAAAGAGATTCAAAATAAATCTAAAACAACTTGAACACTATTCCAAACTTAAATCCATTAACTAAAATTAAATCACAACTCACTTGAACATCCATTTGCCCTCGAAAGCTCGTGATGTCATAACTCTTAAAAGGAGTGTTAAAAGAAGTGTTACTTCACTCATAGGATATTCAAATGTCCTAGTTCATCTGAGCAAGACAATAAAACTTAAACTCTCGGACGATTAATTCATTTGTGTAATTAAATTCATTTGGACTTAAAACAATCCTATAAATATTGAAAAGATGTTTAGGATTCGTCTTAAGCACTTCCTCAATATGATAGGATATTTATAAGAATAATTGAACTTAGTTGTTCTTTGATGAAGAAAATCGTCCTCAAACTAAAATACAAGAACCTAGACGTCATAGGAAATGACTAGCTATAGGACTAGGAACTTGGTAGAAAACCATAACCCTTTCCTTAGCTTTACCTAGGGACTTACTTTGAATGCTTAAATATTCTAACTGTGTTTTAAGTGCAGCTTGGGATGACGGGAAGACCCTCCAGGTACGCTTTTATTTTATTGCAAATTACTTATTTAATCGTATCGCACTTACTTTTCTTGCATGATAAACAACTGTTGCATGAAAACTTACACCTTTAGGACAGAAACCAAAACTGAAACCCATAACTAAATTAAAAGACACTACAAGATAAAATTCACCGCCACAATATTCAAAATATAAAACAACTCAAAATTTAATCACAAACAGAACAACAAAACTACAACTACAACTAAATTAAACGTCTCATTGAATGATCGGGAATACCTTGGATGATGTAACCCACGTGTTGCTAACGGGATTTCCCACGGTCTAAATGAAAGTGCGGAACTCATTTAGTTGAGTTTAGCAAATTCATCTGGACTAAGTGAATTCGATGAAAATAACGGTGCGGGATGACGGAACCGTGGGATCTTAATCGGTTCTGTTTAATCAACTCTAAGACCTGTTTTAATTAAAATATTAAAGACACATGGAAATTAAGACTTTCTCTAAAACCAAACACTTCTCTCATCTCCTGATTTATGACTTCTAAAACTAAACCTTTGCAACAACAAGGAGCTCGGAGCATGGTGGGCAGCACGGCCATCGTCATCAGCAAAACCTGAGTCTACTTCAGCAAAACTTTCCTTAGAATTAAATAACCAAGCCGTAGGACTTCGAGGTAGTTTGCACTAGTGCAACATAAATCCTCGACTCTTCGTTAGGCATTTGCATGATCACATCATGTAAATTAAGCCCTAACCGGTCTTAGGATTTCCGAGGTAGTCGTCGATACGACATAAACCCTCACATCTTTGAGAGCTATTTGTATGATTTTATCATATAAATATAAGTCCTAACTAATTAAAATCGGCAAGATCAAAACATTAAATAGACATTAGGACTTTCTTAAATCCAAGCCAAACAATAGGATAGTCGGGAAATTACCGAAGTTCGCTTCGAATATGTGATTTCTCCTTCCCTTCTTCCTTTGAATTCCCAAAACAAAATGTTCCAAACTTGATCCATTCCCTATTGAAATTCCAAAATTCAATCCCTTGAAAACTTAAACTTTGAAATTCTTGAGAGCAGAACTACTGATTATTATCGAGAGTTTTCTTAGGTGATTTCCGTCACTTAAGATGTAATTAACTATAGGGGCTTGCCCTTATAGGGAACTTTAAGAACCCGAGTAATATAAACCACTGCTTAATTCATTTATATTAAGCAGGGGAACTTGTCGGCTTATAAAATTGGTTCGCGGACCAAACGGATGTCACAAATCTCCTAGTTTATTTAATCGAGCCCCATCATCGAGCGATGTGTCTATTCTTCGGGATAGATACACGGTTTGTGGTGCGGTGCTCGTTTATATAAATTATTTGGGATGTGAGATCGGTTTGATTTCATATCTTAAAACTTTTAAACTTAAAATTACTTTCAAAATCAAATGTTATCTTTTAAACTATATATTTAAATTGAATTTAAAAATATAAAAAAATTCGCCGACAATTTCTGTAGGCGACCCCCTTTTTAAAATAAAACACATAACCTAAACATATGCCGACAATTTCTGGCGACTCCGCTGGGGAGTAGTTCCTCTCTCCATTTTAATCAAATAGTTCTGCTTTCAAAAATCGGTAGTGTATCCATGTCCCTAATGGATCAAACTACCCTTCTTTCCGTTGGAATACTATGTTCATTTCTACCTTGAATGAGTATAGCCAACATTCTCTCGGATACTAGGAGCCATCTGTTTAGACACCCACTAAACAGAGAGGTTCCAAGATCCTTTTACCTCATTTACGAGGTGGGGTGGACCCCCAAAAGGTGTTAGTTTAGGAGTGATCCTTCGAGTCGAGAAGTCTTGCATAAGACTTTCTTTTCTTTTCCAACTCTGAATCAGATTCATTACCTTCTCTACACCTTCGAACATTCCGTTCTAAATAAACAAACCCTCTAATGAATGACTCTTTTAATAAATATACATGAACGAGAATGTGTTCGGACTCTTTTCGATTCCTTTCTTTTCGTCCTGATGAGAAGGAGCATAACTTGGGACTGACAATCAGAATCTACCTTACAGAAATGGAGGCCCCAAAACTGATTTTCTCCTTCACCAATGGACTGGACTTCGCTGTTTACAAGGATGAGCTGCCCGACAATGGGATCATCCGGTTTGGACAAGGATTTGAGAACACAAATGTCAAGATCGCTGACGTTACCCTTTTCGCACTAATGGACAAAGTGCCGAAGCGAGAAACCCATGATTGAGTTCGACCTTAAATCAACTCGAGAATTTCCTCCTCTGCAAAGGGTTCCAGTCGAGAGGAGTACCGCTGTCCATAGAAGGACCGTTATCTCTACCCCCACTTGGTCTAGTCGTCTCTGCACCTACCCGGCTCCCGCCAAGCCGAAGGGAAGGAAGTTCGAGTTTGCAACGAGCATGTTGCCGTGGAGGGTACGGATTTCCGTACAAGACCTTCGTTTTTGAAATTGGGTCCGGCTCGAGGGTTCCACCCCTAACATGGACTCGGAGGAGAAACGAGAGGCGGGAAGATTGCCGGGAAGGCCAGAGCTGCTGAAGTCGCTTTCCTAGAAGAAATTCCCGAGTACACACCACTACTGAATACATACCATTGTACGAGTATACACCCCTTTTGGAAGGGAGTAGATTCCATCCCCTTTCCGCCGCAGGTGACGAGGAAAATGTCCGCGAGGATTGCCTCTACATTACCTCGGCCCACATACTATAACGACAACGAGAAGAAAGAGGGCTAGGGTTACACCACTTGCCCGATTACGAGCTCGTGATTGAAAAGTTAGCGAAGAAGGAAAGATGCCTCGTGTCGAAAATTTTAAGAAGGATAGGGCGGGTGCTAGGCCAAATCTCGTCTTGGGCCGCGAGTAGAATCTGCTGTCGGCTGCAGAAGAACCAAATAAGAAAATGAAGGCTAGCCCTTTGTTGTTGTTTCGGGTTTACGGATCGGGGAGGATACCACCTTCCAGACATTCGGTGACGGACCATCCGGTCCTAGCGCCTTCGTTGCTAGAAGGATGGTATGGCGTCCCACTACCGGCCGATTAAGGCCGAAACAACGACCGGAAAAGGAAAGTCTAGTCGGGAGACTTGAGTCAGAAGAAAGTGCTTACCGCGGTAAAGGGAACTCATGAGAAAGAAACTCGACAGTTATCACATGACACCTGCAAGGATATACGAGAAAAGGCCATTAGAAGACGCTATGGAAAAGTTAAGAGCGATATTCGTCGACTAGCAAGGAAAGAGAAGAGAAATTCGGAGATGAAGTTGACTCGTCGAGTTCATGGATGATGAGTATGCGAGAAATTAACATGGTAGAAACACGAGCTTCGTCGGCTTCACGAGGTGCTCCTGCGGCCAGCGAAAGAGAGGAGCCGAAGTAATGAGAAGGCGGCTTCAAGAGAAAGATGATACGATCGCCCAGATGGCGAAAAGGATGGAAGAGATGGCTGTAGCCCTAGCCACTCTCCAGAGTCAGGTTCAACCCCAAAGGGAAACACCCCCAGAAGTCATCCACATTGTAGACGGAGGAAAGGAGATTACATCCGTCAACGAGGATGATCAATTAAAGAAGGATGCAACACAAAGTATGATTCCGGAAAAGGATATCAAGAGCTTGGTGGAACAGCAGGTGCGAGAAGCCTTGGCACAATCAAAGAGCGGGACATCCATTCGGACGAGTAGACCTTACCCTGAAGAATTCGACGTTGTCCAATATCCGAAAGGCTTTTGTACCACCTCTGTTCAAGACCTTTGATGGAAACGGAAACCCTCGGCAGCATGTTGCACATTTTCGTGCCAGTTGTTGCAATGCCGGCGGAAGTGATGCTTTACTCTTCCGACAATTTGTCGACGGCTCGTCGGGGATCGCCTTTGATTGGTATGCAGAATTACCAAACGGATCGGTGAAGACATTTTTAGAATTAGAAAACCTCTTCATCAAGCGATTTGCCGGAGCTCAGCACCACATCACTATAGGTGACTTAGTGGCAGAGAAACAGAAGCCGAATGAAACCTTGGTGGACTACATACTTCGATGGAGGAACCTAAGTATGAAGTGTGAGCCACGATTACAAGAACGACATGCGATCGGCATTTTACTAAAAAGCATCCATGGCCCGATAGCACTTCTCCTCGAGGGATTTACTATTAAGACTTTCGAGAAGTTGTTAAGCAAGGCCGGAAGCCCGCAAGAGGAGGCGAAGCAACTAAGTTTCACCGATAAAACGAGACAAACGAAGCCCGTGAAAACTTTTGAAAAGAAGTCCGGGATCGTCGCAGCGATCGATAAAGGCAAGCAACCGATACAAATATCGTCGAACGGCCGCAAGCAACCTCAACAGAATTACCGAGCAACCCCGACCCGGCTATCGGTCATCTCAACAATATGAACAACCGCCTCGTCCGCAACGGACGTTTAGGGAAGTTCCCGAGCGAGGAGTATCCGTTCAAGAATGAGGCGATCATCGAAAATGTTCCGTGATCCTAATGAAGACTCCGGATTTCCAACTGCCAGAGCCTAAAAGACCAGAAGAAGTCGACAAGAAAGGTGATCCCAACTTTTGCCCTTACCACCGGATGCTTGGACACAAGATAGAAGATTGTATTACCTTCAAAAGTTGGCTCCACGATAATCTTCAGAAAGGGAATATAACAATCCCGAAAGAATACATGAAGGAACCCCAAAAAGGAGGTTCCGTCAATGTTATCTCAACGGATTTCACTGTTCCGATAGATCCCTATGCGACTGATGATGGATGGACTACCGCTTGGACAAAGTCTTCAAAGAAGATTTTAGATCACATCCAAACCGCTTCGGTGCGAGCTTCAATTCAAAGTTCGAAAACTGTCAAGTCGGCACAATCACTTGCGATAGAAGAACCCCCTCAACAAGAGACAATTGAAGAAAAAAAAGAAAACTGACGAAGAAGAGAAGACCAAGGCACCTAAGGCTAGGCTAGGGGCTGCTTATCCTAGGATAGTTGTTTCCGATTCGGGGGAGAAATCCCTCGAACCTCTGACTCTGTATGATTATCTGCCCACTCCGGTGGGATCTTATAATGATGAGGGTTATGGCGTTGGCTACGTTTTGATCGTTTCTAACGATTACGTAACTAGCGACAATCAACCTAATCCGGACGTCGATTCCGATACAAATAACAATTCTCGAATCATACACAATCTCGACGATCACAATGATGAAGAAGACATCCACCGGAAAGGCTACGAGAGTTCAACAAGCAACGAATCTATTTGCGAATTTCGAGGAACTCCAATCACGATAGAGTTAGAGCCTTCGGACTCCGAAGCTAATCTCGAAGAACTTGTCGTTCCGAGTTCGGAGGAGACGACGACAGAACTCGATGCTAGATTCGAAGAAATCACGGAAGTCAACTTAAGAAGTGGAAGAGTTCTACCTCCGAGAATGGGTCCGAAGGACGAAGGAAAGCGGTGGTTGTTCGGGAAGAACCAACCCGGCAGGAAGAAATACCCATTCGAGAAGAAAGCGAGGCATATGGAAACAAGGTGGATTACAACGTGCTAGCCCATCTTAGGAAATTACCAGCCAAACTGAGCATCTACGACGCTCTCATCTTATCAAAGGAGATGAGAGAAGCTCTGATCAAGGCCTTACTTGATCCAGAAATTTGCTTAGCTCGAATGGCCGGAGATTCCTTAGATGAGGTTTGCTCGTTAAAGGAACGACGAGGTGTTACCTTCACGGACAATGATCTATTACTTGGGATAGCGGACCACAACCGACCATTGTACATTTCAGTTACAATTGGGAAGTTTACGCTCTCCAGAGTATTGGTGGATCCAGGAGCATCAATCAATATGATGAATCTTCGAACGCTAGCATACTTGGAAATTGATGCTCTCGAGCTCGAGGCGGACAAAATGTTATTAAGAGGATTCAACCGGAAAGGAGAAAGAGCCCTCGGATCAATAATATCGCTAATGAAGACCGGTGACTTAGCAAAGACAACCGCGAAATTTCACATAATTGATTCGAAACGTCATTCAACGCCCCTGCGGGCCGACCGTGGATACATGAAAACCGGATGGTACCATCATCTCTACATCAATGCATCGAAATACTACGATGGAGGGGAACGAGTGCATCAAAGGTGACTTACAACCGTTCTCCGTACATGAAATCGGAATCCATGAAGATGCGACTTATTATGCACCTCCGAAGAAAACAATCTTCTCCAGAGATACCGTAACAAATGAAGCAAAGGAAATTTGGGACGACGAAGAACCTGAAGTTCTAGTCCAACAGTCACTCACCACTCCCTTACGGCGAGATGGTGAAAGTTTCTCCACAACTCGCATCCGAGGTCGAGGCGGGGACGAGGTCGTGGCGAGACATTAGGACGATTGGACGGAGGAAACCGACCATCAATGTTGATTGGGAAGATAGTTACGAAGAAGGAAAAGAAATCAAACAAGAAGCGACGACAATAAGTCGGAAGAAGCCGCAATTCAGAATCCCTCTCGAAGATGAAAGAAACGAAGAATATAAATCGATGTACGAGAAGATTAACCACTATGTACATACTTATGACCACGACCCCGATCCATTCTAATAAGATCGAGGGTATGGAGGTCAAAGAGGTACGTAGCGGTAGTGCAAATCCCATTAAATTCTACCGTGGTGCTCCTTCCTCCAAAGCCGAAAATAATGTACAATTTGAAGATGCTACTTCATCGAAATTAATGGAATTACCTTTTGAATGGTACTCTCCCCGTGTTCAAAATTTAATTCGGCGTGGTTTCTTACCTCGACAATGGATAAAAGGTCAATCACAACGTTTTGAAAATTTATGGAATAACTCCGGTCGTCCACCAAACTCAAAACATGGTCTCGGATTCGGCACAGTAGGATCAGTTGACGATACTGAATTTTGCTTGGTTGTCACCTGCGTGTCTAATGAAAACTGCATGGAAACTGCAGAAGAACTTGAAGATTTGCAAATTGGAAACGCTCCACCGAATTCGAAGAAGAGATCGAATCTACAATAGATGAGTTAACGGAAGTTAACTTAGGTACTAGCGAAGAACCTAGACCTACCTTCGTTAGCTCCTTACTCAATAAAGAAGACTCAAAAGAAATAATCAAGTTATTAATGGAATTTAAAGACTGTTTTGCTTGGAGCTACGATGAGATGCCAGGTTTAGCTCCAGAGGTCGCAGTCCATAAGCTAGGGGTGGATCCCGCTACGTTTCTAGTCAGACAAGGTCCCAGAAGAATGCGTCTAGAAATCGAACAACAAGTCATAGCTGAAGTTAAAAAGCTAATAGACGCTAAATTTGTCCGTGAAGAACAATACCCGACTTGGTTAGCCAATGTGGTACCGGTCAGGAAGAAGAATGGTCGGATCGGAATTTGTGTGGATTTCGGAGATTTAAACAAGGCATGTCCGAAAGATGAATTCCCTCTACCGATCCCGGAATTAATGATCGACATCGCTTCAACACATGAAATATTTTCATTCATGGATGGATCTTCGGGATACAACCGGATAAAAATGGCTCCGGAAGATGAAAAACTTACGACATTCGGAACGCCGATCGGAGTATATTGCTACACGGTGATGCCATTCGGATCGAAGAACGCGGGAGCGACCTACCGGAGAGCAATGACAAGAATTTTTGATGATCTCATCCACAATCAAGTCGAATGCTACGTGGACGATGTGGTCATCGAAGAGCAAAATAAAGGAAAACCACTCGTATGATTTGAGAATTGTTTTCGAACGATTAAGACAATTTAACCTTAAGATGAATCCCTTAAAATGCGCCTTCGGCGTCACCTCCGGGAAATTCTTAGGATTCGTTGTCCGACATCGTGAAATTGAAATCGACCCGGAAAAGATTAAAGCTATCTTAGAAATGCCACCTCCCAGAACCTTAAAACAACTACGATCTTTTCAAGGGAAGCTGGCATATCTTCGACGCTTTATCTCGAACTTGTCGGGTAGGTGTCGGCCTTTCTCGGCACTAGTTAAAAAGGACGCCAAATTTATTTGGGAAGAGAAATGGCGAGAGGGCCTTCGAGGACATTAAACAATATTTAATGACACCTCTGTCTTAGCAGCCCCGAGTCTCGGGTAAACCGCTAATACTTTATACCGCGGCTTTAGAAGACTCTCTCGGAGCCCCATTAGCCTGAGTCGATGATGAGGGTAAAGAAAATGCTCTTTACTACCTAAGCCGTCGTTTACTGCCGACGGAAATAAGGTATCCCGCAATTGAAAAGCACCGTTTGGCCACGATCTTCGCCGCTCAAAAGCTCGGGCACTACATGCTTTCTCATAAGGTCAACTCGATCTCGAAATTTAATCCTTTGCGATACTTGATGACCCGCCCAACGCTTTCGGCGGACTTGCCGGATGGTCGATGATATTATTGCAATTCGATATAACTTTCGTGCCTCTTCGTGCCGTAAAGGGACAAGTCTTAGCGGACTTCCTCGCGGCACACCCTTTGCGGCGAATCGCCTCTCGATGACGACTTGCCGGATGAACAAATAATGAGCTTAGAAGACCACGATGATCGACGTTGGGAATTGTATTTCGACGGAGCATCTTCGGCACACAAAGATGAAGAATCGCAAGTGATAGTACCGTAAGGCGAGGGATCGGACTAATCTTTGTAACACCGGAGCGGGGGATGTTAAGATACTCCTACCACTTGACGGAGCCGTGCACGAACAACGAAGCGAGAATACGAAGCCCTCATAACGAGACTGGAATTAACTATTCAAATGGGTATAACGGACATCAACATCTACGGGGATTCGCGAGTTAATCATTCAACGGATCGTCGGACGATGCTGAATTTTAAAACCAAAACTCGAGCAATACTTCCAGTATGTCATACGGCTGTTGGAACAGATTCCGAATGTGACAATCTACAAAATTCCTAGAAAGGAAAACGTTTTAGCGGATGCGCTAGCCCGTCTCGCAAAAGAATTTGCTTGTTTGCAAGATGAATCAGTGGAAGTGTCAGTTCACGGACGTCAGGTCCTATCACAGCTCGACATAGACACAATACACAAATCAGAAAAGAAGAAGAATCAGTTGCGGCGGTGACGAGAAAACACGAGAAGATTGGCGACGGCCATTAATAGATTACACTGCAAACGGGAAAACTACCGGACGATAGGTCGTTAGCCCATCAGATCAAGAAAAGAACTCTGTCCTACGCATTAATAAACAACACATTATACAGAAGGTCTTTTGATCAAATGTGGCTAAGGTGCCTGAGCGGGTCCGAGGCTCGTGAAATTGTTAAAGAAGTGCATTCAGGACTCTGTGGCGCTCACCAGTCAGGTCCAAAGATGAAAATGAAAATTAAAAGACTAGGGTACTACTGGCCCTCGATGATGACCGACTGCATGAAAATCGCCAAGAGCCGTCACCGAGTGCCGAGTGCATGGAGTGGTTCTACACCAACCTCCGAACGTGCTACATCCGACAATTGCATCGTGGCCATTTGAATGTTGGGGCACGGATATAGTGGGTCCGATAGAACCGCCGTCGTCAAAAGGACATCGCTTCATTCTTGCGGCTACGGATTACTTTTCCAAGTGGGCGAGCGGTTCCACTCGGAGAAGTGAAAGCACATCACGTGCTACAATTTTTCAAGAACCAAGTTGTTCTACCGTTTCGGGGTGCCGCGCGAGAATCATCTCGGATAATGGGTCGGCATTCGAAGTACACAAATCAACAATTTTGTCGGGAGACACGGAATCGACTGGCGATATTCAACAATTTACTACCCAAGAGCAAACGGCTCAGTCGAGGCTTTTAATAAATCTCTCGTTCAAATTTTAAAGAAGACTTTGGACGATAATAAGAAAAATTGGCACGAGAAGTTGTTAGAAGCCTTATGGGCCTACCGGACAACCTTCGAACTTCTACTCGAAGCTACACCTTATGCTCTAGTGTATGGGTCCGAGGCGGTGTTACCCTTAGAGGTCCGAGCTTCCTTCACTCGGGATTGCGATTGCAAACAAAATCACGACGGAAGAGAATGCTAAATTACGACTAGAGGAATTGGAAAGCCTGGAAGGGAAAAGACTTGCGTGCGCAGCAAAATTTAGAACTATACCAAGCTAAGATGGTTCGAAGCCCATGACGACGTGGTCCGCCCAAGAACCTTCAAAGTTGGTGACTTAGTTCTCGTTCTCGAAAGACCTATTCTTGCACACCGCAAGATAGGAGGAAAATTTGAACCCACTTGGGAGGGACCGTTTGTAGTTGAGGCGATCTACTCGGGAGGCTCCTACCGGTTAGTGAATTGCCGAGGAGAACGACATATGCTTCCGATCGATGGACGATACTTGAAAAAGTATTACGCTACCTGATGTTTCGAAGGAATGAATTCTCCATCCCTAGAAGCACGGGTGAAGTAATTACTTATGACTGGGTCCGAACCCAAAATAATAAAAATGTGCTAAAATAAATAAAATCATGATAATAAAGTTTTCTTTGTTTTCTCTCTTCCAAATCAAAATCTCTTTCCTGATCTTTTCCTACTTCATTCCCGTTGAATTTAAAAAATATAAAAATAAAAAAAATTGTCTTTAATAAACATTTTCTTAATTTTCTTGTTCTTAGTACAGCCCCTGATCCTTTTCCTTGTCTTTTCGCAGGGAAATGTCGAACGGGCGGTTGGTCCTGTACTTTAGAAATGGCGTAAGCCTTGCACTCGATGAAAAGAGGGTGAAAGATGGAGCGATAATAGAGATTGACTCAGATTTCGCACCAGCAGGCCTGCAATACGAGGAAAGTGGCTAGGTCCCGGTTGACCGAGAAGAAGCTGCCCGATCGAGACGGTAATGAAAGTGGGTGGCCCAAGCCACCAATCTAGCGATAAGAAAAGAAAAACAAACACCGAAGAGGACAAGAGAATCAAGTCCGTAGTCGCTACGGCGGAGGGCGGGCTTGTCGGCGCCGCGCCCACGAAACTCGGGAAATACGAAGAGCTACTCTCACGACAACTCGGCGAAGGAATAAAAATCGCCGTATCCGCAAGATGTTAACTAAATTAGCAGCGGACCGGCGCGACGAGAAAGTTGCTATCGCCGGTGCATATACTTCGAGGATACCGTTTCGCTGGGGACTCGAAGAAAGGAGGCCGACTCAGGGATAACGAGAAGAGACCGGGGAAATCTTAAGAAGAACGAGAAGAAAGAAGGCTACAACGCCACCGGACAAAGCCACCGGTAATGCATAACCTTGTTGCGAAGCAAACCCGGAGGATGTCCCGACGGACACCATCCCCGAGGAGCCGAGGTATGCAGGAGAACGTGAAGGGATTGAGCCATATATCCCACAATACGTCACCAGGCCTCGCCATTTGCAAATTATTCCAGAATATGAGCTATAAAGAATACAGAATGTCCAAAAGAAAACTTTTGAATACTTCGAAAGAATCAGAGGCAGGAGGATCAACATACTAGAAGGCCTTGAGTTACATACAGACGTATTCTCAGAATACGAACAACAACAAATCGTGGACTGCATCCGGGATTTGAAAAAGATGGGCCGAGCAGGTCGCTTAAGAGAAAACACATACCAGAACCCCGGAGATGGATGCCAGGGAAGGGGAGAATTACAATACAATGTGGATGTTGCTACAACATCGCAGAAGACAGGAAGGGAAACCCACCAGAGATACTCCGTCATGGCCAGGTAGATCCAATGTCATTAGTCATTAAAAGGATGGTAAAAAGAATGATAACATGGAGGGTACTGCCAGCAGATTGCATACCCAACAGTTGCATTATTAACATTTACAAGAAGGGTGACTGCATTCCCCCGCACATAGATCATCACGACTTTGTTAGACCTTTACGCACGAGTTTCTTTTACGAATGAGTGTAACATCATGTTCGGATCGACCTCCGGATAACGAGCCCGGGTGAGTTCCGAGGGCCGGTAAAGATACCATTACCGGTAGGTTCCGTCATGATACTGAAGGGCAACGGAGCAGATGTCGCTAAACATTGCATACCAGGAGTACCAGTGAAGCGGATCTCAGTTACTTTCAGAAGAATGGACGACAGGAAAGCACCTTACCACTTCCGACGGACCGGAGCTAGAGAGCCTCCGAGCCTTACGAGTCGTGAGTTGCATGGAAAATATCACACCTCCAACGTACATCCATACGGCATCCTTGCCAAGGATGGCTTGGAAGGTGATGTTATTGACCATGTACCTCACTATTCAGATATGGATTTTTGACAGATACCTTTTTAGATGGATCGACAAAGATCATAAATAGTCCGTTTTGAGTATACATGGATTGTATGAGATGTATTCCAGATCAAGTTGTATGATGTATCTTCAACATGATTGGAATGAAAGTGACCATGTCACAATTTTGGCCTTCACCTCTTTTGCGCAAATTGACTGGGAAACGCCATTAAAGTTAAACGAACTTCGAACAAAGAACAGAAAAGAAAAGAAATAATAATAATAAAAATAAAATGAGATAAAAAAAAAGAGAAAATATAAAAATATAAATAATAAGTGAGAATTATTTTTCCTTAAAAATCCAAACATAAAATAACTTCAAAATCCACGTGAACACTAAATACACAGCTAAAAAAAAAAACAAATTTTTGAAAGTTAAAGGACAAGCAAAATGAAAATGAATCTCAAATCGGATCCCACTCTAAATTCATCTTTTCAAACATTTCAAATCAACCCCAAATCGAGATTTATCTCAAGAAGCTTTGAAATTCTCTGTCGGGACAACTCTTCCTCACGGAGACCCACACTTCAATTTCGAACCCTAAACCTTTTTCGTCACATCAAAATCATTTCGACTTTTGTGGCCTACCTTTTCTTCCTGTGTGGAGATCGACTAGGTCTATTGACACGGAGCCACGAACTTTGTTCGATTTGGTTCTGATGACATGGGACTGGATCCCTCTTCACACAAATGAACTTCCGAGATTGGAATCCATTTCCAATTCTCCTTAGACCTTTGAGATTGGAACCAGTTTCCATTTCTCTTTAGACCTTTGAGATTGGAATCCATTTCCAATTCTCTTTAGACCTTTTGAGATTGGAACCAGTTTCCAATTCTCTTTAGACCTTTGAGATTGGAATCCATTTCCATTTCTCATTAGACCTTTGAGATTGGAACCAGTTTCCAGTTCTCTTTAGACTTTCGAGATTGGAATCCGTTTCCATTTCTCTTTAGACCTTCGAGATTGGAACCAGTTTCCATTTCTCTTTAGACCTTCGAGATTGGAACCAGTTTCCATTTCTCTTTAGACCTTCGAGATTGGAACCAGTTTCCATTTCTCTTTAGACCTTCGAGATTGGAACCAGTTTCCATTTCTCTTTAGACCTTTGAGATTGGAACCAGTTTCCATTTCTCTTTAAACCTTTGAGATTGGAACCAGTTTCCATTTCTCTTTAGACCTTTAAGATTGGAACCAGTTTCCATTTCTCTTTAGACCTTTGAGATTGGAATCAGTTTCCATTTCTCTTTAAACCTTTGAGATTGGAATCCACTTCCAATTCTCTTTAGACCTTTGAGATTGGAACCAGTTTCCAATTCTCATTAGACCTTTGAGATTGGAACCAGTTTCCATTTCTCTTTAAACCTTTGAGATTGGAATCCATTTCCAATTCTCTTTAGACCTTTGAGATTGGAACCAGTTTCCAATTCTCATTAGACCTTTGAGATTGGTTCTCCATTTCTCTTTAGACCTTTGAGATTGGAACCAGTTTCCATTTCTCTTTAGACCTTTGAGATTGGAACCAGTTTCCATTTCTCTTTAAACCTTCGAGACTAGAACCCGATTCCAGTTCTCTTTAAACTTTCGAGATCAGTACCTAAATTCTATTCTCATCCCTTTCGATCAACACTTAAACTCCGATTCTCATTCTGCGGCTGGTAACCCGATTCCGGTTTTCCTTGCAATCCCGAGATTGGAACTTAGGTTTCAATTCTCATTTCAAATCCAAATTTCAAATTCAAATTTCCTCAAGTTGATTTTAAACCAAATTTCAATCTAAATTGAAACTCAAAATCTAAACTTACACATCAAAACTTAAACTAAAAAAAAAAAACAAAAATCTAAATAGAATTCCCCCAGATCATGTGATTTGGGATTCACCTCCTTTTCCTTTCCCCAGCGAGAGTTCAGGAATCTCCAGTCTTAGAGATATACTTGACACTCCCCAGTGAAATTCTTCTACTTCGTCCTAAGTTTGTCATTTGGACATCTGTGTTGGTTTTGTTGATCTTTTCGGTCAACGCCAATACGCGCGGTGTGCTTGGTTAGCACACCACACCTATTGGGGGTCCATTTGTTGACCTCATTTTTGATGAGGTCTCTTCTTCTCTCTTTAGTACTTAGGATCTAGCCTTAGGCTCTTCCTTTGACTATCCTAGAGGATTAGAATTGGGACCCACCACTTAGAAATTCAAACCACTTCTTAACTCCCTGCAAACTCCACAAAATTGAATGTAGACCCCTAATCACCTAGAGGGTTGAAATCAAATGTGGAAGTTTAAAGGATGAGTTCCTATAGGATTCTTTGGCCTTAGGACCGCCACAGGTGGCTCAGTCCGGTGAAGAGCTGATTTACACACACACTACACCTATACACTACACTTTCACACACCTCCTAAAACCACACCCATACCCAACTTGACCTCCCGACTCATGAAGGTGGTTCGCATGGATGGTCCTTAACCCCTAAGCCCTTGGCTAAGAGGGTTAGGAACAACATAGTGTATGCCTTAAATGAGTCCCTTCATGGCTCATGTGGACTTGATATGGCTTCATGGCTCATGTGGACTTGATATGGCTTCATGGCTCAACCAAAATGATTTCATTCCACTTACATTTACCCAAGCTTCAATTTTCCAAATTTTCAATTTTTGACCCCCGGGACCCTACACCCGCTCGGCCTACCCAAAACCCTTGAAACCCTCCAAAATTTGCAAAATCACCTAAACTACCCAAAATTCTCCAAAATCATTCCTAAACATGTCTTCACCAATCAAATTGATCATCCATAACCAAAAATTCCAAAAATACCTCCCAATACCCTCCAAATACCCAAAATACCCCTCTTGACCCAAAAATCCAAAAATTCAGAAAATTCCCAGAAAATTCCAGAAAATCTAAAATATTCCCAATTTCATTTTTTTCAACTACACCATGGGACAATTTTGTCAATTTACCCAACTTTTATCAAAACCCCCAATTTGACCCATTTTAACCCAAAGTAAACCCAATGTCAAACTAAACCTACCCAATTGACCCAAATTCTGGTCCAATTCAGTTCTAAACTTCAATTCAACATCCCTAACACCAATCTAGACTAAATCCAAGCCCAATTTGATTGACATTGGGATCCAATTTCACTTTTGGCCTTAAAGCCCAATTTGGACCCATGACCCAAACTTAGCCCAAACTCACCCAATTCAACTCCAATTAACCCCAAATCTTTTCTAAACCTTCCTTAACATCCCCATAAACAAAACACTAACATGATTTGCCCAAGATTTAGACCCAAACCCCATTCAAATTCAACCCAAAATCAAAAAAAACCAATTTTGACCTAAACCCAAACCTAACCCAAATAGGCCCAAACCCCAAAATCAAAACCCAACCAAAGCCAAAACCTCCTTGAAACATTTCCATAAACATTTCCCAACATTAATTTTACATCAATTTCAACTTTAGTCCAACTTTGGCCCATGGTAGCCCATTTTGGCCCACCTTAGCCTCTTTACCAAAAGGCCCATATCCAACCCGATTCAAACCCAAATCACCTCAAGTTTGTTTCAAACCACTCATGACACATCCCTAAACCAAACTCAACAATTATTTGGCCCAACCTCTTTACAAAATTTCCATCCATAAGTTCATTTTTAAACTTAAAGGCCCATTCCTTAAACCATTTTAAAAGCCCATCTTTTACCACATCCAAAGGCCCAAAATTGGTCCCAAAGCCCATATGACAAATTCTTCTCATTATACCATTAATTAAAATCAACCCCTAAGTTTGAAAAGTCATCATGAAGCCATTCCAAATTAAGCCCCATACAAACTCCCATCAAAATACCAAAATTTTTCTTAAATCCATTTCCATGAAATTGACTTAACTTTTCCCAAGCCAAAGATGAGCCATGAAGCCATGCATGAGCCACATGGGAGCCATGAGAGCCATGGAATCTACTTTCCACCTCACCATACCCAAGATGGCAAGAGGAGGAGGCCCTTTCCATACTCTCTTAAGAGTGATTAACCACTTCCATGACTCCACTAAACCATGCTTAAACTTAATTGTACTTGGATTGTGACTTGACCCCACTAATCAAGCTGATCTAAATCACTTTCTCTTCAGCCTAAACCAAGCCTTGGGTGGTGCACCTAGCCCAAATGGATGGGTTGACCAATTTGAGCCAAAATGAGCCCTCTCCCATTCCATTCTAATCCAAGCCTTTTACACATGGAATTTGCCAATTGCCTACACTAAACCCCAGCCACGACCCACTCGAACAAGATGGTGACCGGTGCACGGCCGGCCGACCACCGGGCCGCCGGAAAACACCATGGCCGAGACCTTGGGAGGAGCCAAAAATTCAATTCTCCATTGCTGACTTGTCCCATGCCCGATGGCCACCATGGCTGTTCTTCTCCTCACCTAAGCGGTCGATCCGGCCCTCGACTCCCCACGGGAGGCCCTCCGGCCTCTCCTGATTCAAACCCCTCACCCTCTCGGCCAAATGAGGTGCTTGAACCGGACCATACCAAAACTGCGCCAAAATCACTCCTCACTCCCCTCCGGACTCCACTGTTCTCCTCGCTCTCAATCCCCGTTGATTGAGCTCGATTTTGGAGCTCGATTCTCGAGCCGAACGGGACACTCCCGAATCCTCCACCAAAATCAAATTAAACTCACCTACACCTTTACCGGCCAAGAGAAGAAGTTTTCCAGTGAAAGCCCCTCTCCGGGCCACCCGGTTGTTCCGGACTCCGAAGGTTGTGATCGGCCTTGGTGGAAATCACACCTAGGCGATTCAACACATCCTCGGGCTTCATCCCTAGCCTCCCGTAGCTCCAACGAACGTGCCGAACATCTACGATCGAGGCTTCACCTCTCGGAGCTAAGGTATGGATCAATTCTTCATCCCGAGCTTCGAACATTCTCCATTTCAAATGAGTTGATTTCAATGAGCATTAGCCGTATAGATGTGTTCGTCTCTTCAAGACGAATCCATAGAGCATAAGAACATAAAAATCCATAGAGAATTGAGTGAGATCTTAGGGGTAGAAGGTAGACGGCTCTCGGGTTAGGACGCTCGGGGACGATGAACGGATGTCGTTCATTCAATACACGCGCGGACGGACGGCTCAGATGGCATTGGACCAGGAGACGGTACGTGAACCGCGGGCCGCGTGGCGCTGAGTCAGAAGGCGGCGTCAAATGGGAGCGCGCCGCGTGTGCGTTCGGAGCTGCCGAGGTTGACGCGGCGCCGCGTCACTTAAGTAGAAAAATAGGATTTTTCTTATTTATTTAAATCCCAGAACTTCAAAAATCCATATCTTTGTGTAGAAAAATCACAAAAATAAAATAAAAATACCCTCTTGCTCGATGAACGAGAGGAGAATAACGTGGAAAAGAAATTAATTAATTTTATCTAGTATTTTATTTTTAATTAATTATTTACTCCCTGCATTGTTTTAATTCTCCATGCATTCATACAATTCACCATGGCATGAAACCATAGGGCTTTTGAAGCCTCTGAACTTGGGAACATTCCCTGAATTTTCCAAGGTCAGAGGCCATCTCTGTGAAAAGTTATTGATTTTTCAAATGCATGTTGCTCGTTTTGAGTATTTTAATTCCAAAAATTAGCATGTTGTGAAATAAATTCTAGGAAAATTTGGTGATGTTCCTTATGACCAGAGAACCCTTGGAAAAATAGGACTTGAGTTAATTCACTTAAGATAACCCTAATTGGCTTAAACACCCAAAATAGACCCCTAATTAATTAGAGCTAACCATACATCAAATTGACTTGAAATCAATTCTCCACTGACCTTTAGGATCAGAGGAACCCACCATAAAAATTTGAAGTCGATTGGACTTGGTTAGCCCTACTAAATGGGTTGATTAAGCCGATTTAGTCATTTTAAACTTTAAAAAATTCATAACTTTCAAAATACCTTTCAAAAATTCACCAAATTGGTTTTGGAGCCTCTCTGATATCAGGGGAATTTAAGAAAATTAAAATTTCAATTTTCCAAAAAAAGTTAATTTTTTTAGTATTATTTTAATATTTTAATAATTAAAAATAAAAAAAATCACAAAAATAATAAAATTCACCAAAATGTCACATTTTGAATTTTAATCACTTAGGAACAAACCCCATATTTTTCTCAGGTCTATTTAATGAGATATTAAATTTTAAAGCCCTAGGGTAATTTTAAAATTAAAAAATATATTTTCTAGCATTTTCACTAAAATAATTATAATAAATTAAGGAAAAATCAGAAAATTATAAAATTTAGTTCTCTGATTTCCTTGATATCAGAGAGAATTTTAAAAATTATAAAATTCATTTTTCAACTTATATTCTATTTTTAAATTAATTAATACTCCATAACGTAAAATAATTCTAATAAATAAAATATAATTCAAAAAATCACAAAAATTGGTCCAAGTGGTCCTCTGGTCATTAGGAATGTCCCATAATTTTCTTAAGGACAGAAACTTTCCCTTGGTCATATTATTGAATTTTCCTTGGAAATCCTTATTTTCCACCAAAAATAATTATATAAATAAATTAAATACAGAAAAATCACATTTTCTCCTCTAATGTCTTTATTGACATATGAGTGAATTTCAAATTCAAATTTCAAATTCATTTGAGCTCAATTTAGTGAATTATGAAATTATTAGGCTTGAAGGGCAAAATGGTAATTAAAATTTTAACCCTTTAATTAAAACTTTAGGCTTAATAAAATGAAAAGATAAAATATTTGATCTTAGTCTGATTTGGATGATTGAAATTTAAATAATTGAAGGGTAGAAACCTATTAAACAATTCAACAATAATTGAAATGAACTTTAATTAAAATAATTAATTAAATTTGGAAGGATAATAAAATTGGAATTATTAAAATAGGGATATTATTAGGAAGAGATTTGTTCTTTAATTTTAAGAATCCCTAAATTAATCATCCCAATAATATTTTATTCCTAATTAAAATGATAATCCAAGTTTAAGATTTAAAATTCTAAAAGACTTAATCATTAAATTAAATTAAAGTTAAATTATTTAAAGCGAAACCTTTTTAAAATAAAATATTAAATTAAATTAAATTAAATTAAATTAAAAAAAAATTAAATTAAAACAAATTAAATTAAATTAAATTAAATTAGAATATATTAAAATATATTAAATTAAATTAAATTAAATTAAATTAAATTAAATTAAATTAAATTAAATTAAATTAAATTAAATTAAATTAAATTAAATTAAATTAAATTAAAACTAAATCAAATTAAATTAAATCAAATTGAATTAAATTAAGATAAAGCATATTATATTAAATTAAATTTAAAATTAAACCACATTAGATTAAATTAAGTTAAATTAAATTAAATTGAATTAAATATAACATTACTTAAGACAAAGAGATTCAAAATAAATCTAAAACAACTTGAACACGATTCCAAACTTAAATCCATTAACTAAAATTAAATCACAACTCACTTAAACATCCATTTGCCCTCGAAAGCTCGTGATGTCATAACTCTTAAAAGGAGTGTTAAAAGAAGTGTTACTTCACTCATAGGATATTCAAATGTCCTAGTTCAGCCGAGCAAGACAATAAAACTTAAACTCTCGGACGATTAATTCATTTGTGTAATTAAATTCATTTGGACTTAAAACAATCCTAGAAAT
Organism: Papilionanthe hookeriana x Papilionanthe teres; assembly: GCA_022702705.1. Taxonomy (NCBI): domain Eukaryota; kingdom Viridiplantae; phylum Streptophyta; class Magnoliopsida; order Asparagales; family Orchidaceae; genus Papilionanthe; species Papilionanthe hookeriana x Papilionanthe teres. The sequence continues at coordinate 114,823,015 of CM040425.1, forward strand.
ATTGAAAAGATGTTTAGGATTCTTCTTAAGCACTTCCTCAATATGACAGGATATTTATAAGAACAATTGAACTTAGTTGTTCTTTGATGAAGAAAATCGTCCTCAAACTAAAACACAAAGAACCTAGACGTCATAGGAAATGACTAGCTATAGGATTAGGAACTTGGTAGAAAACCATAACCCTTTCCTTAGCTTTACCTAGGGACTTACTTTGAATGCTTAAATATTCTAGCCGTGTTTTAAGTGCGGCTTGGGATGACGGGAAGACCCTCCGAGTACGCTTTTATTTTATTGCAAATTACTTATTTAATCGTATCGCACTTACTTTTCTTGCATGATAAACAACTGTTGCATGAAAACTTACACCTTTAGGACGAAACCAAAGCTGAAACCCATAACTAAATTAAAAGACACTACAAGATAAAATTCACCGCCACAATATTCAAAATATAAAACAACTCAAAATTTAATCACAAACGAACAACAAAACTACAACTACAACTAAATTAAAACGTCTCATTGAATGATCGGGAATACCTCGGATGATGTAACCCACGTGTTGCTAACGGGATTTCACACGGTCTAAATGAAAGTGCGGAACTCATTTAGTTGAGTTTAGCAAATTCATCTGGACTAAGTGAATTCGATGAAAATAACGGTGCGGGATGACGGAACCAGTGGGATCTTAATCGGTTCGTTTAATCAACTCTAAGACTCGTTTTAATTAAAATATTAAAGACACATGGAAATTAAGACTTTCTCTAAAACCAAACACTTCTCTCATCTCCCGATTTATGACTTCTAAAACTAAACCTTTGCAACAACAAGGAGCTCGGAGCATGGTGGGCGACACGGCCATCGTCATCAGCAAAACCTGAGTCAACTTCAGCAAAACTTTCCTTAGAATTAAATAACCAAGCCGTAGGACTTCGAGGTAGTTTGCCTAGTGCAACATAAATCTTCAACTCTTCGTTAGGCATTTGCATGATCACATCATGTAAATTAAGCCCTAACCGGTCTTAGGATTTCCGAGGTAGTCGTCTGATACGACATAATCCCTCACATCTTCGAGGCTATTTGTATGATTTTATCATATAAATATAAGTCCTAACTAATTAAAATCGGCAAGATCAAAACATTAAATAGACATTAGGACTTTCTTAAATCCAAGCCAAACAATAGGATAGTCGGGAAATTACCGAAGTTCGCTTCGAATCTGTGATTTCTCCTACCCTTCTTCCTTTGAATTCCCAAAACAAAATGTTCCAAACTTGATCCATTCCCTATTGAAATTCCAAAATTCAATCCTTGAAAACTTAAACTTTGAAATTCTTGAGAGCAGAACTACTGATTATTATCGAGAGTTTTCTTAGGTGATTTCCGTCACTTAAGATGTAATTAACTATAGGGGCTTGCCCTTATAGGGAACTTTAAGAACCCGAGTAATATAAACCCTGCTTAATTCATTTATATTAAGCGAGGGAACTTGTCGGCTTATAAAATTGGTTCGCGGACCAAACGGATGTCACAAATCTCCTAGTTTATTTAATCGAGCCCCATCATCGAGCGGTTGTGTCTATTCTTCGGGATAGATACACGGTTTGTGGTGCGGTGCTCGTTTATATAAACTATTTGGGATGTGAGATCGGTTTGATTTCATATCTTAAAACTTTTAAACTTAAAATTACTTTCAAAATCAAATGTTATCTTTTAAACTATATATTTAAATTAAATTTAAAAATATAAAAAAAATTCGCCGACAATTTCTGTAGGCGACCCCCTTTTCAAAATAAAACACATAACCTAAACATATGCTGACAAAGAGTCATGAGGAAAAGATGGCAAAATATGGATTATATATATATAAACAACTTCATACAAATAAAGTAAAGTAAAGATAACTTGTCTTAAACTCTTCCCCAAGCGAATCTCTAGGAATTCCTTTGACTCCTCTTCTTTCTTCACAATAGCTCACAATTCTCTCTTTACATAAGCAAGAAAGAAGAAATCTCTCACTTTCCCTCTACTCTCACACTCCTTAGAAGAGAAAACACAAAACCTAACTTGCTACACTAAATGGAAAGAAAAACTCTCTAAACTCTAAACTCTTCTCTTCTCTTCTTCCCCTCTCTCTAAACTTGGCTCCAAAAGTGTTCAAATTTGGCTAAAACTGAATTCCCAATATTTTTCTAAAGAAACCCTTCAAAATCCGGCCAAATACATTGAATCTAGTTCAAAATCAGGATAGGCGCAGTTTGATGCTAGATAGGGAGCCGTTCGACACATTATTCCGCAAAAATGATCGCAACTTTGTGTAAATAGAGGTGTTGCCTGGCGCTGGAGACAGCACCGGCGCTAGTTTAATAAAATGCACTTTTGTTCATTTTGGCTCCAAATTTGCTCCATTTCGCTTTCATTTGCTCCAAAAGCCTAAAATCATTGTATCTACATGAAATCTTGAAAATACTTTCCTTTAAAGTGTAATAATATCAAAATCAGGTATGAAGGGATAGTAAAAAGCTATCAAATTTTCAGTGGATCAGAAGCCCTGGTAGCCACTCCAACCATAGCTATTTAAAACCACCACCCTTCACAACCAAAAGAGAGAACTAAATTTGCCTAGAGGAGACTCTGCGCAATTGCTTCCCAAGCTTCCCCTGACCTTCTTGAGCTCATCCCAGCCATCTCCCTGCCCTGTTCCCCACTGTTGAGCTCAATTTCAGAACTCAAAATTTTCCTGAAACAGGACAACATTAACCACACCTCCATTGCCATAAAAATCTAATTCCTTTCGCCCAAACCTTCACCACAGTGAGAGAAGAAGAAGCCCCATCAAAACCCCGTCACAGAGCCACCCTAGGGTAGAGTTAGACCAACACCTGAAATCAGGTTTGTTCGAACTTAGGTCTAGACGTTTCACCACTCCACAGGACTTCATCCTCAAGCCTTTGGGATCTCCATGAAAGTGTAAAGCCCTTCTAATTCAAGCTTCTCTTCTCAAAGTAAAGGTATTGAACTCCACACTATTTCAAGCTTAATTAAATTCATCATGTGATTAGAGTTAATTTAATGGCATGTTTACCGTATGGGTGTGTTCATCACACTTAGAAAGTCTATAGGATCAAACCAAAGTGATTTGGTTGTGTGTAGGCTGATAAATTAGGGTTTTAGTGTTAACGGCCACAGGTTCACACCAGTTGGGGATGAAGGAAGAGCACCATTCGATCGCGTGTGTATCCAGTAAACGGTCTTGATGGAGTCGGACATGGAGACGGTTCATAGAGCGTGGGGTGATTTGGATTGCAGAGCTCAACCAAAAGATGCCACGTAGCACTGTCGTCACATAAATGCTTTGGGTTCTGTGTTTTAAAAAGGGGGTCGCCTACAGAAGTTGTCAGTGAATTTTAGATTTCAAGTTTAATTTAAATATATATATTATCTGGAAAGTAGTATTTGATTTTAAAAGTATGAGACCAAACTGATCTCATGTTTTTAATAGTTTAAAATAACGAGCATTCCATCACAAGTGATATATCTATTCCGAAGAGTAGACATATCACTTGAAAATGAAGCTCAATTAAATAAACTAGTAATTTTATGACATCCGTTTGGTCTAAGAACTAATTTTAAACCAACAAGTTCCCCTATCTAATATGAAGAAATTAGATAGGGTTTATATTGCCGGGTTCTTAAAGTTCCCTATAAGGGCAAGCCCCTATAGTAATTACATCTTAAATGACCGAAGTCACTTAAGAAAACTCTCGATAAAAATCAGTGGTTTGCTTTCAGGGATTTCAAAGTTTAAGATTTTCAAACAATTGAATTTTGGAAATTTTAATAGGGAATTGATCAAATTTAGAACAGTTATTTTTCGGAATCCAAAGGAAGAGAAGTAGGGGATGCCACTGATCCGAAGCGAACTTCGGTGACTTTCCAACTATCCTAATATTTAGCTTCAATTTGAGAGTTTATTTAATATTTAAATCCTGCCAATTTAAGTTAATTAGGACTTATACTTGTATGATATAATCATATAAATAACCTCAAAGATGTGAGGGTTTATGTCGTACCAAATAACTACCTCGGAGTCCTAAGACCTGTTAGGGTTTAATTTGCATAACATGATTATACAAATGCCTAAAGCTAAGTTGAGGATTTATGTTGCACTGGGCAAACTACGTCGAAATCCTATGGCTTAGTTGTTTAATTACTAAGGAAAGGAAAGCTGACGTAGATGACCGTGCTATGCACCATGCTTGCTCCAAGCTTCTTATTGTTGCAGAGGGTTTAGATTAAGAAGTGACAATCAAGAGATGAGAGAAGTGTTATGGTTTAGAGGTTGAGTTTCAAATACAATGTCTTAAATTTTATTGGGGAAATATTAAAATTAATTAAGTAGAACCGGTTAAGATCCCACGGTTCCATCATCTCAGCACCACTATTTTCATCGGATTCACTTAGTTCAAATGAATTTTTTAAACTCAACCAAATGAGTTCCACACTTTCATTTAGACCTTGGAAAATCTCGTTAGCAACATGTGAGTTACATTATCCGAGGGATTGCCGATTATCCAACGAGAGTTTTAATTTAGTTGTAATTGTAGTTTTGTTATTTTGTTCATGATTAAAATTTGAGTTGCTTTATATTTTGAATGTTGTGGCGGTGAATTTTATCTTATTGTGATTTTTAGTATAGTTTTGGTTTCAATTTTGCTGTTATCCAATGGTTTTTGTTTTCATACAGGGTGACATTGTTGTTTAACATGCAAGCTTGCAGGAAAGGAAAGTAAAGTACAACACAGGTAATTAAATTGCAATAAAATAAAAGCGTACCTGGTGGTTCTTCTCATCATTTCAAATTGTATTTGAGATGCATGTTAGGATATTTAATATTTAAGGATAAGCACCTAGGTAAGGCTAAGGGAAGATTCTGATCATCTACCAATCGTATGATGTCTAAGTTCAAATCCTAGTTGCTCACCAAGTCCTAGGACTCCCAGGTTGAAACCCTAGTTGTTCACCAAGTCCTATGACATCTAAGTTGAAGTCTTAATTATTTTAAGGATGATTTTCTTCATCAAAGAACAATGAAGTCCAATTGTTCTTTCAACACATCTCATCAGGTTAGGGAAGTGCTTGGGGCGTAAATAAAAGCTTTCGGGATTATCTTTCGAGTTCATTTAGTTTCATTGTAATGATGAATCAATCATCTGAGTTGTTTTAAGTTTGTTGGAAAGGTTTTCCTCTTGCTCAAAGAACTTAGATGTTTTGATTATCCCTTAAGTGAGGTGACATTCACTTGACATTTCACTTAAGAATTATGTGGGTGGAAGCCTTTAGGAGAAAATTAGTTCATTAATGCATTTAGCTAATTTGTCTAAGGTTAGGTTGATGTTTTAAGACTGTTTCAAATTAATTGTAATATTTTAGTTTAATTGTGATTTTCTTATGTTATTTCAATTTAATTATGTCATTTCAAAAGTTGACTTAGTTATTTTAAAATTATTTTAACTTTAATTTTAGTTATATTTAATTTAATTCTGTTGATTTGATGTTGATTTTAATTTAGTTGTATTAATTTAATTTTGATTTAAAGTTGATTAAATTATTTAAAAAATGTTTCAATTTAATTATATTTAATTTAAATTGTTTTTAATTAATTATCTCAGATTAAAATTATTTTTTAAAATTTAATTTATTATTATTTTTTATTTTAGTTCAATTAATTATTTTATTTTTTTAAATTATTTTTTAATTTAATTAATTGGATAATTTTAAAATTATTTTTAATTTAATTAATTATATTATTTTAATGTTATTTTTATTTGAATTATCTTATAAATTATTTTAATTTGATTATTTAATTTATCTTATTTTTCATTAATGAGTTTTTAAATTAAGATTAAGTGACATTTGATCTCTATCATTGATTAGAGGTTAAGATTAATAAATTAATATCTCCCAAGATTAAACCCCTTCACCTCATATCTTTTCTTTTAATTAACTTCCAAATTTTTAATTAAGGAAATTATAATTCTTTTTTTAAATTTTGAAAAAAGTGATAAATGGGTTTCTACCCTTTAATTCCCTATGTTTTAATCATCTAAGGACATTAATTAGGATCGTTTATTACCCATTACCCATAATTAAGCCTAAATATTAATTAAGGTTTTATATCAATAATTACCATTTTGCCCCTTAGGCTTGTTAACTTCATAATTCATTAAATATAACTCAAATGACATTGAAATTTTTATGTCACCCTATTCATGGGACAATTAAAATATCGAGAGGAGAAAAAGTAATTTTTCTGATTAAAATTTAATTTATATATTTATTTTAATGCAAAAATGGGATTTTTAATAAATAATCAATAACTTGACCAAGAAAAGACCTATGACTTTGAATTTTTTTACTGGAAGTGACCCTTGACTAGAGGACCATTTGGAAAAAATTTGTTGATTTTTCAAATTTTAGTTTAATTATTAAAATTATTTTAATTTATGGAGTATTATTTTTTAAAAAAATATTTTAAAGGTTAAAAAATTAATTTTATATTTTTAGAAAATCTCTTTAGAGTCAAGGAATCCAGAGAAACAAATTTTATATTTTTTTTATTTTTATTTAATTTATTAGAATTATTTTCGTGGAAGGATAAGAAAATCCATTTTTTTAAATGTTAAAAATTACCCTAGGCCTTTAAAAATTAATATCTTAACTTAGAGACTTAGGAAAAATATTTTAATGGTTCCCAATTGATTAGGAGATCAAATGTGACATTTTGGTGAATTTTTATATTTTTATGATTTTTATAATTTTTAATTATTAAAATATTTAAAAAATGATTAAAAATCAAATTTTTATAAAAAATGTAATTTTATTTTTTTGAACTCCTCTAATCATAGAGAACTCTCAAAATTAATTTGATGAATTTTTGAAATGTATTTTGGGTTTTATAAAATTTTTAATGTGCAAAATGGTCATGTCCCATAATTAATTCACTTAATGGGTCAAAATAATTCTGATTGATTTGAATGTTTTATATGAGGTTCCTCTGATCCTAAGTGACAGTGGAGAGTTGATTTCATGTTATTTTGATATGTGGTTACGCCTAATTAATTAAAACTTAGTTTTGATTTTTTTGGCCAAATTAGAGTTTGTTTTATTGAAATAAATCATGAGATAATTTTCTAATATTTCTCTAGTCACAGGGAACACACCCTAATTTTCTTAGAATTTTGTAAGCAACATGATAATTTCTATAATTATTATAGTAAAATAAATGCATAATATTGAAAAATAGATATCTCATCAAGAAGATCTTCTCTGACTTTGGAAAAATCAGGAAATATTCACGATGATGCATAGAATAACATACCAAAATTTCAAATTATGGTGAAGCTCCTACATACATGAAGAATTACAAGTTTGAAAACACCATTTAATTAATTAAAAATAAAATATTCAACAAATAAATATGAAATCACATTCACATTATTTTCTTCATTTCAATGAGCAAGAGGGTATTTTTATTTTATTTTTTATAGTTTTCTATGCAAAGTTATGATTTTTCAAAGTTTATGCACAATAAATCAAAATTCCCTAAATTTCCCGCTCAAACTATCGTTGTCCAGAGGGACACGTGTCGCTCCGTGATTGGCTGGCGTGTTTTTGTATACAGATGAAGCTCACGTCCGAGTCCATCTCGGCCATCCGTCTGATACACATGCGATCGGATGGCTACTGCTCATCTTCTTCAACTATTCTTCACCCGAAATCGTCCACCTTCAAACCTTGATATCTCACTCATTTCTCAACTAAATTGAGTGAATTTTTTTTTAAAAATGATCATCTAAAGTAGATGAACTTATCTATATGGTGATGAGGCACTTAATGCAAGTAAACATTTACAGAAAATTAAAATAAGCTCAGTTGGAGGAAAAAAATTTGATACCTTTGTGCAAGAGGTGAAGCCTCAATTGGAAATGGTTGGTTGAGCTTAAGAGTGCTTGGAGAAGCTTTGAGAACAATTCGGCAGAGTCTCCCCAACGTAAATTATGCATCTCTTCTTCTTGGCTATGAGAGGTGAGTTTAAATAGAGGAGCTTGGGTGGCCATGGGGGTTGGTTAGTGGGATCAAAATGTGTGCTTAGATGGAGGGGAGGTCAGAGTTTGATTTTAGTGTAATCAATTTGGGATTGCCATGTGTAAAGTCATGGACTTAAATGGAATGGGTGTAAGGGGGCATTTTGGGTCAATTAGGTCAAGTCATGAAATTGAGTTTGTTTCACCCCCCCAAGGTTTGTTTGGGCTGATGGGAGATCATTTGGTTCAGCCAAGAGGAGTGGAGACGTCCCCATCCAAGAATATTTGGCTAAGAAAGGGTAAGGGTGGAGCAAGAGGTTAAAAAGCTTTATTAAGATAGGTGGAAAGTGGCACATCCTTCTCCCCAAGATGGTATGGTGAGGTGAGCATGACCCTCATGGCTAACATATGGCTTGGGGTAAAGCTTCATGGCTTGCATTTGGCTTAGCTAGGCTTGGTCAATTTGCATGAAAATGGATTTTTGATTTAAGTGGTATTTTTGTAGAGTTTGTCATAAGGCTTGATTTGGAATAATTTGATGATGAATTTGGAACATTAGGCAAATCATTTAATCAAAGGGATTATGAAATGATAACTGGCATGTGGGCTTTTGAGTGGATTTGGGCTAATTGAAGTGATTTGGCTCATGGGCATGATTTTGGGCCTTTAAATTTGGGGTAAACATAGGCTTGAGTTTGGGTTTGGTTTGGGCCAAAATTTGGGCTATGTAAATGTTGAGTACAGTTTAGGAAAGTGGTATGAAGAGTTTGGAAAAGATTTGGAGTGATTTTGAATTGAATTGGATGATCAATTTGGTGGATTTGGACATAGGGTCAATTTTGGGTGAATTCAGTTAGGTTGGGTTTAGGATTGGCTAATATTGGGTCAAGCGCCAATTTAATGTTGCAAAATGTTTATGGGGATGTTATGAGAAGTTTAGAATTCAATTTGGGAAAATTGGTTGAAAATGGGTTCAAGATTGAGTTTGAATTGGGGACATTAGGTTAAATGAGCCAAGTTGGGATTTTTTTTTGAAAGTGGGTTAATTTGGCAAAATAGGTCATGTAATAGTTGAAGAAAATGAAATTTGGAATATTTGAAAATTTTTTGAAATTTTGGGGATTTTTTTGAATTTTGGAAATTTTGGCTATGAGGGGCATTTTGGTAATTTTGGGGAGTTTGGGGGTAAGTGGTCAAAAGGCTGATTAAAGACTTGAGGAGGTCTAGAAAGAAATTTGGAGTCAAACAAAAGTGTCCGGGGTAATTTTTAATTTATGTGGAAGGTTTTATGAATCGCTGAGCTTTTTTTAAGTATCGCATATTTTGGTCGCGAGGGGCCCAAAGGTAGCTCGGAAGTATGTCATGTTTACAGTTAAACTTCTCAGTTTGATGAGGGGAACACTCCAAAATGATTTTTTAATGAGCCCTGGTGATTGTGAAATTTTGAGTTTCGTGGTCCTTGTCAGGGGCAATTTGGTAATTTTGGGAAAGTTTAGCGGCCGGGGGTCAAAAATTGAAATTTTGGGAAAAATGAAGATTTATTAGATGTTAGTAGAATGAAACCATTTTGGTTGTGCCATGAAGCCATGTTAAGCTCATAAGAGCCATAAGAGGACTCATTTTAGACACTTAATATGTTGTTCCTAACCCCTTAACCAGGGGCCAGGGGTTTGTGTCCATCCATATGAGTCTTCTAAAAGAGTCAGGTGGTTAGGTTAAGTGTGACTGATTTCAGGGTTTAGGCATGTGCAACAATGTGGTGTGTGCAAGCTGGACCTCACCAAGACCAAGCCACCTAGGGTTGTCCTAAGGCTTGACCATCCTATAGGAACTCATCTTGTCTTTCTACACATTGGTAATAACCTTCCAAATAATTTGGAGGTTGATGATCATTCATATAGGATTCTAAAGAGAGTTTAGATTTGGTTAAATTTTTAAATGGTGGGTTCCATTTCTAGTCTTCTAGGATAGTCAAGGAGAAGTCCTATGGCTAGATCGTAAGCACTAAGAGGAAAGAAAGACCTCACCAAAAATGAGATCAACAAATGGACCCCCAATAGGTGTGGTGTGCTAACCAAGAACACCACTCATATTGGCGTTGACCGAGGAGATCAACAAGACCAACACAAACGTCTAAGTGACACACTTAGAACAAAGTGTAGATATTTCTTCTAGGAAGTATCAGTAAAATCTCCAAAACTAAAGATTCCAAAACTCTCACTGGGGAAATAGGAGGTGAATTTCAAATTACAAGACTTCTAAGGGATTGGATTTTGAAATGAGAAGTGGAACCTAGGTTCCAACCTCGAGATTTTGAAATGATAACTGGAATTTAGGCTCCAGCCTCAAGATTTAAAATGAGAACTGGAATTTAGGCTTCAGCCACAAGATTTAAAATGATAACTCGAATTTAGGCTCTAGCCTCAAGATTTGAAATGAGAACTGAAATTTAGGCTCTAGCTTCGAGATTTGGAATGAGAACTAGAATTTAGGCTCCAGCCTCAAGATTTGAAATGAGAAATTTAGGCTCCAGCCTCCAGATTTGAAATGAGAATAGGGATTTAGGCTTCAGCCTCGAGATTTGAAATGAGAACTGGAATTTATGCTCCAGCCTCGAGTTTTGAAATGAGAATTGGAGTTTAGGCTCCAGCCTCGAGATTTGAAATGAGAACTCGAATTTAGGCTCCAACGTCAAGGTTTGAAATGAGAATTGGAATTGAGGCTCCAGCCTCAAGATTTGAAATGTGAACTCGAATTTAGGCTCCAGCATCGAGATCTAAAATGAGAACTGGAATTTAGGCTCCATCCTTAAGATTTAGAATGAGAACTGGAATTTAGGCTCCAGCTTCGATATTTGGAATGAGAACTGGAATTTAGGCTCCAGCTTCGAGATTTGGAATGAGAACTGGAATTTAGACTCTAGCCTCCAAATTTAAAATGAAAACTGGAATTTAGGCTCCAGCCTCAAGATTTGAAATGAGAACTAGAATTTAAGCTCCAGCTTTATGATTTAAAATGAGAACTGGAATTTAGGCTCCAGCCTCAAGATTTGAAATGAGAACTGAAATTTAGGCTCCAACCTCCAGATGAGAATCGGAATTTAGGTACCAATCTCGAAAGATGGGAATCAGAATTTAGGTACTGATCTGAAGATGAGAATTGGAATTTAGGTACCAGCCTCGAACTGAGAATCAAAATTTAGGTACCGGTCTCGAAAGATGAGAATCAGAATTTAGATACTGATCCCGAGATGAGAACTGGAATTTAGGTACTAGCCTCGAAATGAGAATAAGAATTTAGGTACCGATCTCAAAAGATGGGAATCAGAATTTAGGTATTGATCCCGAAAGGAGAGAGTCAAAATTTCGGTACTGACCTCGAAATGAGGACTGGAATTTAGGTACCAGCCTCAAAGGTTGATGATTGACTTGTGAAAAGTTTCGAGAAAATTTCGTGAGAATTTGGCGTACAAAAGTTTAGTAGAAGATTGGAATGGGACGTGAAGATGTCTCATATCTCGCAAAAAGTTGATCAAAGAGATTGATTGTTTGGCGAAGGGTATGAGTTCGTGCCATCAGAACCAAATTGAAACTTTGTGGTTCCGTGTCAGCAGACTCAGTCGACCTTCTCACTAGAGGGAAGGAATCGCAGAGAGTTGAAAGGATTTGAGTACAAGCTGAGGCTGGGGATTTCAGATTTGGAATTTTTTTCTTTGTTTTCCATGTTTTAATGATTCGATTTTGTTTCGATTTCAAATTTTGTTTAGATTAGTATTTTGAAAAGATAAACCTCGTCAAGAAGGAAGGGTTTAAGGACTTGTTATCGAACTCAAGAAGGGAGAAAAGATTCCAGAGATTCAGTGAAAATCTATGAAGGTTTGCCATGTTTCGTGAGATGTTGGGATCTTAAATAGTTTGAAATTTAGAATTTGAATTTTGGATTTTCCATGGGAAAGAATTAGTTTAAAGGAAAAGTATATGATGGTTTCTCACATCCAACTCGAAGAACTGATTAAAAAGAAATTTGTGTTAGAAAGGGTGTGGCTCCATGCCAACAGAACCTACGAGACCTCGTGGCTCTATGTCAATAAAACCAGCTGATCCTCTCTCACACGAGGATGAAAATTGAAAGGGAATTGACTACAGCACTGGGTTGAAGAAGCTTACCCTGCAACCGAGTCGGGAGAGGAATTCAAATTTTGATTTTTTTGATTTTTTCTTGATTTTCTTCGTTTTGATTATTTGATTTTCTTTTGATTTAAATTTTTTTCTGATTTCAATTTTGTTTCATTTTGGGTTTAAATTTCATTTTGATTTGTATACGCATTTTTATATCGTTTAATTTTGATGTATACATTCTTTATTATTAGTATTTATTTGTTCGTTGTTTCATTTTTTGAGAAAATTTATTGTTGTTTATTTGTTATGAAATTTTATTATATTCTTTTATGTTTTATGATTTTTCTTTTGTTGTATTTTTTATTGGGATTTGGACCCAGCTATAAGAAAATGCAACATCAGTGCTTTGTAGAACAAGATTGTCTTTTAAACATCACGATGCACAGTACTTCTTGAGGAATAATCCACCGACTGAAGACAATTGTAGAAAATAACTCAATCTTCAAGGTACTATCAGAATTATATTTTTATCAAATACCTATAAAGATAAGTTATTTCTATAAACACAATAGCTGAAGATGTTGTAACTTTATAACTTCGTCGCAGTAGTCACTGTTTCTTTAACACTGATTGGTAAGGATTGTCCAAGTTGTCTTTGTAAGTCGCTTTGACGCTCTTTAAATTGATGTTTGAGTTGTATTTGCTAGGCACTGAAGTATATGACTTCGGGTTGAATTTCCATCAATTGCTAATAACAGGGCCCTTCTACTTCAATTCTTTCTTTCTGGGCCTAAGCAAATTTCAGAATTTCCGCTCATGTGATGGAAATATTTTTCATTGTCCAAAGATAATTCTGAGCCAATTAATGACTGACCAAAAGACATAGAATCTCTTGAATCTCTCCAAAGCATAATATCAGAGGAAACTTCTTAAGGTAACATTTCAAGTTTTATTTATCGAGGGATGATTAACACACTATTTTTTATTATATGCTTGCCTCAAGCTTCTTCTCAGGGAGCCTTCTTGTTTTATCTCTTCTTATTTTTATCGAGCTTTTCACCCTTTTTTTCTCTTTTCTGTCATTTTCCATTGAGGATTACTATATCTAGTGGGGCACATGTTAAAGATTCTGAATGTCTGAATTGGGATACCAATTTTTTATTTGTGCTCACCTCAAGCTTCTCCTCAGTTGAATCTTCATAATTTTTTTTGCTCCTTTTATTTTCTGAGAATTACTGTATCTGGTAAGAAATATTTCTGTTAAAGATTTTGAATGTCGAAACTCCCCTAATTAATAATTATGAAATGTTTCTTAACGTAAATTCTAGGATATTATAACTTATCCGAAAGTCTGGACCCAGTCACATGGCAAAAAATTAAAAGACTCTTAATATCCCCAATCAATTACTCGTATTTCAACCACACTACTTCATTTTGAAATTTACTCAGAACCTAATCCAAATTCTTTAAAGGGTGGACCCAATTATTAGAGCATTAATTTGATTCTTCCGTGAAGTCATGTTCATGTTAAAACACTAGATGTTTTATTTTGGATTACTCCCTAAAGTTGGCCTATTGGATCAATGTGTTTATCGTTGGGTTAGAAATTAACCATATTAACCAAAGTTGACCTATTGGGTTAATGGGGTGGTCATTAAGTCAAAAATTGACTATTTTGACTAAAATTGACTTTTTGGTCAAAAGTGGACTTATTGGGTAAATATGTTGGTCACTGAGTCAGAAGTTAACCATTTTAACCAAAGTTGACTTTTGAGTCAAAAGTTAACTTATTGGGTCAATGCTGTTGTCAATAGTTCAAAAATTGACAATTATGACCAAAATTGACTTTATGGTCAAAAGTTGACATATTGGATCAATGGGTTGGTCATTGGGTCAAGGATTGACCATTTTGATCGAAGTTGATTTTTTGTTTAAAAGTTGACCTATTGGGTCATTGCTTCATTCATTGTGTCAAGGATTGAACATTTTGACAAAAGTTGACTATTTAGTTAGAGATTGATTTATTGGATCAATAATTTGTCATTAGGTCAAAAATTGACTATTTTGACAGAAATTGACTATTTTGACAAAAATTGACTTTTTGGTCAAAAGTTGACCTACTGGGTCAATTGGTTAGTCATTGCGTCAAAGATTGACCATTTTGACTAAAGTTAACTTTTTGATCAAAAGCTGACCTATTGGGTCATTGGGTCAGAATATGACCATTTTGACCAAAGTTAACTTTTGGTGAAAAGTTGACTTATAGTGTCAATGCGGTGGTCATTAGGTTAAAAATTGACTATATTGACCAAAATTGACTTTTTAGTCAAAAGTTGACCTATTGGGTCAATGGATTGGTCATTGGGTCAAGGAATGACCATTCTAGCTAAAGTTTATTTTTTGGTCAAAAGTTGACCTCTTTGGTTAATGGGTTAGTCATTAGGTCAAGGATTGACCATTTTGACCAAAGTTGACGTTTTGGTCAGAGATTGGTTTATTGGGTCAATCATTGGTCATTAGGTCAAAAATTAACTATTTTGACCAAAATTGACTTTTTCGACACAAGTTAACCTATTGGGTCAATGAGTTGGTCATTATAAGTTGACTTTTTGGTCAAAACTTGACCTATTGGGTCAATGGATTGGTCATTGGGTCAGAAATTGACTATTTTTACCAAAGTTGACATATTGGGTCAATGAGCTGGTCATTAAGTTTAAAATTGACAATTTTGACCAAAATTGACCATTTGGTCAAAAGTTGACTTATTTGGCCATTAGGTCAAAAATTAACCATTTTGATCAAAGTTGGTTTTTTTCTCAAAAGTTGACCTATTGGGTTCAATGTGTTGGTCATTAGGTCAGAAATTGACCATTTTGACCAAAGTTGACTTTTTAGTCAAAAGTTGACCTATTAGGTCAATGGGTGGTCATTAGGTCAAAAATTGACCGTTTTGACCAAAGTTGACTTTTTAGTCAGAAGTTGACCTATTGTGTAAATGGGTTAGTCATTGGGTCAAGGATTGAATATTTTGGCCAAAGTTGACTTTTTTGGTTTGAGATTTACTTATTGGTCATCAGGTCAAAAATTGATTATTTTGACCGAAACTGACCTTTTGGTCAAATGTTGACCTATAGGGTCAATGGGTTGGTCATTGGGTCACGAAATGACCATTTTGACCAAAGTTGACTCTTTGGTGAAAAGTTGAACTATTGGGTCAATGGGTTGGTCATTGAGTCAAAGATTGACCATTATAACCAAAGTTGACTTTTTCGTCAGAGATTGACTAATTGAGTCAATAATTGGTCATTAGGTCAAAAATTGATAATTTTGACCAAAATTAACTTTTTGTTCAAAAGTTGACCTATTGGGTCAATGAGTTGGTCATTGAGTCAAGAGTTGACCATTTTGACCAAAGTTGACTTTTTATTCAAGAGATGACATATTTGGCCAATTTGTTGGTCATTGGGTCAGAAACTGACAATTTTGACCAAAGTTGACTTTTTGGTCAAACGTTGAGCTATTCCGTTAATGGGTGGTCATTAGGTCAAAAAATGTCTATTTTGACCAAAATTGTCTTTTTGGTCAAAAGTTGACCAATTTGGTCAATGGGTGGTCATTGGGTGAAGGATTAACTATTTTGACCAAAATTGATTTTTTGGTGAGAGTTTAACTTTTTGGGTCAATAATTGGTCATTAGGTCTAAAATTATTAACTATTTTGACCAGAATTGAATTTTTGGTCAAAAGTTGACCCATTGGGTCACCGGGCTGGTCATTGGGTCAGAAATCGAGCATTTTGACCAAAGTTGACTTTTTGGTCAAAAGCTCACCTTTTGGGTCAATGAGTTGGTCATTAGGTCAAGAATTGACCATTTTGACCAAAGTTAACTTTTTGGTCAAAAATTGACCTATTGGGTCAATGTGTTGGTCATTGGGACAAAAATTGACCACCTTGACCAAAGTTCACTTTTTTGGCAAACGTTGACCTGTGGGGTCAATGCGTGGTCATTAGGTCATAAATTTACTATTTTGACCAAAATTGACTTTTTATTCAAAAGTTGACTTATTTGAGTCAATGGGTTGCTCATTGGGTCAAGGATCAACCATTTTGACAAAAGTTGACTTTTTGCTCAAAAGTTGACTTTTTGCTCAAAAGTTGACCTATTGGGTCAATAGGTTGGTGATTGGGTGAAGGATTAACCATTTTGACTAAAGTTGACTTTTTGGTCAAAAGTTCATTTATTGGGTCAGTGGGTTGGTCATTGGGTCAAGGATTTACTTTTTTGACCAAAGTTGACTCTTTTGTCAAAAGCTGACTTGTTGGGTCAATGAGTTGGTCATTGGGTCACAGATTCACCAGTTTAACCAAAGTTGTCCTATTGTGTCAATTGGGGGTCATTAGCTCAAAAATTGACTATTTTGACCAAAATTGATTTTTTTGATCAAAACTTGTCCTATTGTGTCAATGGGTTGGTCATTCGGTTACTATATCAACCAAAATTGACTTTTTGGTCATAAGTTAACCTATTGGGTCAATGGATTGGTCATTAGGTTAAGGGTTAACCATTTTAACTAAAGTTGACTTTTTGGTCAAAGATTAATTTATTGGGTCAATAATTGGTCATTATGTCAAAAATTGACTATTTAGACCAAAATTAAATTTTTGATCAAAGGTTGACATATTGGGTCAATGGGGTGGTCCCATGGGTAAAAAATTGACCATTTTGACCAAAGTAGACTTTTTAGTTAAAAGTTGACCTATTGGGTCAATGGGGTAGTCACTAGGTCAAAACTTGACTATAATGCCCTAAATTGACTTTTTGGTCAAAAGTTGACCTACTGGGTTAATGGGTTGGTCGTTGAGTCAAGGATTGACAATTTTGACCAAAGTTGACTTTTTGGTCAAAAGTTGACCTATTGGCTCAATGGGTTGGTCATTGGGTCAAGGATTGACAATTTTGACCAAAGTTGACCTTTTAGTCAGAGATTGACTTATCAGGTCAATAATTGGTCATTAGGTAAAAATTGACTTCTTGGTCAAAAGTTGACCGATTGAGTCAATGGGTTGCTCATTTAGTTAAGGATTAACCATTTTGACCAAAGTTAACTTTTTTGTCAAAAGTTGACCTATTTGGTCAATAGTTGGTCATTGGGTCAGAAATTGACCTTTTTGACTAAAGGTGACTTTTTAGTCAAAAGTTGAATTTTTGGTCAAAAGTTGACTTTTTGGTCAATAGGTTACCTATTTGGTCAATAGGGTGGTCATTATGGCAAAAATTGACTATTTTGACCAAAATTAACATTTTGGTCAAAAGTTGACCTATTTGGTCAATGGGTTGGTCATTCGATTAAGGATTGACCATTTTGACCAAAGTTCACTTTTTGGTCAAAAGTTGACCTATTAGGTCAGTGGGTTGGTCGTTGGGTCAAGGATTGACCATTTTGGCCAAAGTTGACTTTTTAGTCGAGATTTACTTATTTGGTCAATAATTGGTCATTTGGTCAAAAATTGATTATTTTAACCAAAATTAAATTTTTTATCAAAAATTGACTGATTGTGTCAATAGAGTGGTCATTGTGTCAGAAATTGAGCATTTTGACAAAAGTTGACTTTTTGGTCAAAGTCTAACCTTTTTGGTCAATGAGTTAGTCATTGGGTCAAGAATTGACTGTTTTGACCAAAGTTAACTTTTTTGTAAAAAGTTGACTTATTTGGTTAATGGGTTGATCATTACGTCAATAATTGACCATTTTGACCAAAGTTGACTTTTTGTGTCAAAAGTTGACCTACTGGGTCAATGGGCAGTCATTAGGTCAAAAATTGACAATTTTGACCAAAATTGATCTTTTGTTCAAAAGTTGACATATTTGGGTCAATGGATTGGCCATTGTGACAAAAGTTGATTTTTTTGCTCAAAATATGACTTTTTGGGTCAATGGGTCAAAGATTAACCATTTTGACCAAAGTTGGCTTTTTGGTCAAAATTTGACCGATTTGGTCAATAATTGGTCATTAGGTCAAAATTGACTCTTTTGACCAAAATTGACTTTTTGGTCAAAAGTTAATCTATTGGGTCAGTAGGTTGGTCATTGGGTCAAGGATTTATCATTTTGACTAAAGTTGACTTTTTTGTCAAAAGTTAACCTAATAGGTCAATGGGTTGGTCATTAGGTCAAGGATTGACCATTTTAACCA
Source organism: Papilionanthe hookeriana x Papilionanthe teres (assembly GCA_022702705.1). Taxonomy (NCBI): domain Eukaryota; kingdom Viridiplantae; phylum Streptophyta; class Magnoliopsida; order Asparagales; family Orchidaceae; genus Papilionanthe; species Papilionanthe hookeriana x Papilionanthe teres. The sequence goes on from CM040425.1 coordinate 114,841,412, forward strand.
AAGTTTACATATTGGGTCAATGGGGGGTCATTAGGACCAAAATTGACTTTTTGACCAAAATTGACTTTTTGGTCAAAAGTTGACCTATTGGGTCATGGGTTGGTCATTCGGTTAAAAATTGACTATATCGACTAAAATTGACTTTTTGGTCAAAAATTGACCTATTGTGTCAGTAGATTGGTAAATGGGTCAAGGATTGACCATTTTAGCCAAAGTTTATTTTTTTGGTCAAAAGTTGACCTATTGGATGAATGCGTTGGTCATTGGGTCGAAGATTGACCATTTTGACAAAAGTTGACTTTTTTGTTAGAGATTAACTTATTGAGTCAATAATTGGTCATTATGTCAATAATTTATTATGTGGACCAAAATTGAATTTTTGAACAAAATTTGACCTATTGTGTCAATGGTGTAGTCCTTGAGTCAGAAATTTACTATTTTGACCAAAGTTGACTTTTTAGTCAAAGGTTGAAATTTAGAATTTTTGGTCAAAAATTGAGAATTTTGAAAAAATTGAGAATTTTGAAAAATTTTGACTTTTTGTTCGAAAGTTGACCAACTTGATCAATGGATTGGTCGTCGGGTTAAGGATCGACAATTTTGACCAAAGTTGACTTTTTGGTCAAAAGTTGACCTATTGGCCCAATGGGTTGGTCATTGGGTCAAGGATTGACCATTTGACCAAAGTTGACCTTTAGTCAGAGATTGACTTATCGGGTCAATAATTAGTCATTAGGACAAAAATTGACTATTTTCACCAAAATTTACTTTTTGGTCAAATGTTGACCTATTGGGTCAATGAATCAAGGATTTATCATTTTCACCAAAGTTGACTTTTTAGTCAAAAGTTGACCTATTGGGTCAATGGATTGATCATTGGGTCAAGGGTTGACCATTTTGACAAAAGTTAAATTTTTGGTCAGAGATTGACCTATGTGTCAATAATTTGTCTTTAGTTCAAAAATTGACTATATTTACTAGAATTTACTTTTTGGTCAAAAGTTGACCTATTGGGTCAATGGGTTAGTCATTTGGTTAAGGATAGACCATTTTGACCAAAGTTGACTTTTTGGTCAAAAGTTGACCTTTTGGGTCAATGGGGTGGTCATTAGATCAAAATTTGACTATTTTGACAAAAATTGACAGTTTGGTCAGATGTTGACCTATTGGGTCAACGAGTTGGTCATTGGGTCAAGGATTGACCATTTTGATGAAAGTTGATTTTTTGCTCAAAATTTGACCTATTGGGTCAATCAGTTGGTCGTTGGTTCAAGGATTGACCATTTTGACCCATGTTTACTTTTTTGTCAGAGATTGACTTATTGGGTCAATTATTGGTCATTAGGTTAAAAATTGATTATTTTGACCAAAATTGAATTTTTTGTCAAATGTTGATCGATTGTATCAATGGGGTGGTCATTGTGTCAGAAATTGACCATTTTAACCAAAGTTGACTTTTTGGTCAAAAGTTGACCTATTGGGTCAATGAGGTCGGCATTAGGTAAAAAATTGAGAATTTTGACCAAAATTAATTTTTCTACAAAAGTTAACCTTTTGGGTTAATGGGTTGGTCATTTGTTCAAGAATTGAAGACCGTTTTTATCAAAGTTAACTTTTTTGATCAAAAGTTGACCAATTGGGTCAACGAGTTGGTCATTGGGTTAAGGATTGACCGTTTTAACTAATGTTAACTTTTCGTCAAAAGTTGACTTGTTCAGTCAATAATTAGTCATTAGGTCAAAAATTGACAATTTTAACCAAAATTGGCTTTTTGGTCAAAAGTCGATCTATTGGGTCAGTGGGCTGGTCATTGGGTCATGGATTTACCATTTTGACAAAATTAACTTTTTGGTCAAAAGCTAACATATTGGGTGAGTGGGTTAGTCATTAGGTTAAGGATTGACCATTATGACCAAAGTTCACTTTTTTGTCAGAGATTGACTTATTGGGTCAATAATTGGTTATTAAGTCAAAAATTGACCATTTTGACCAAAATTGACTTTATGTTCAAAATTTAACTAATTGGGTCAATGAGTTGGTCATTCGGTCAAAAATTGACCATTTTAACCAAAGTTGACTTTTTGTTCAAAAGTTGACCTATTGGGTCAGTAGGCTGGTCATTGGTTCAGAAATAAACCATTTTGACGAAAGCTGACTTATTGGTCAAAGGTTGACCTATTTGGTCCATGGGGGGTCATTAGGTTAAAAATAAAATATTTTGACCAAAATTAACTTTTTGGACAAAAGTTAACCTATTGGGTCGATGGGTTGGTCATTGAGTCAAGGACTGACCAGCTTGACCAAAGTTGACTTTTTAGTCAAAACTTGACATATTGGCTCATTGGGTTGCTCATTGCGTCAAGGATTGACCATTTAGACTAAAGTTGACTTTTTGGTCAGAGATTACTTATTGGGTCAATAATTTGTCATTAGATCAAAAATTGACTATTTTAACCAAAATTGAATTTTTGGTCAAAAGTTGACCCATTGGGTCAACGGGGTCATCATAGGGTCAGAAATTGACCATTTGACAAAAGTTGACTTTTTGTTAAAAGCCTATTGGGTCAATGGGTTGGTCATTGGGTCAAGGATTGACCATTTTGACCAAAGTTGACTTTTTTGTTAAAGATTGACATATTGGCTCAATAATTGGTCATTAAGTCGAAGATTGACTATTTTGTACAAAATTTACTTTTTATTCACAATTTGATCTATTAAGTTAATGAGTTGTTCATTGGGTCAAGAATTGACAATTTTGACCAAAGTTTACTTTTTGGTCAAAAGTTAACCTATTAGGACAATGGGTTGGTCATTGGGTCAGAAATTAACCATTTTGAACAAAGTTGACTTTTTGTTCAAAAGTTAACCTATTTGGTCAATGGGTGGTCATTAGGTCAAAAATTGACTATATTGACCAAAATTTACTTTTTTTGTTAAAAATTGACCTATTAGGTCGATGGGTTGGTCATTGGGCCAAGACTTGACCATTTTGACCAAAGTTGACTTTTTGGTCTGAGATTGTTTTATTGGGTCAATAATTGGTCATTAGGTAAAAAATTAACTATTTTGACCAACAATGACTTTTTGGTCAAAAGTTGACCTATTGGGTGAATGGGTTGGTCATTGGGTCAAGGATTGACCATCTTGACCAAAGTTGACTTTTTGTTCAAAAGTTGACTTATTAGGTCAGTGGGTTGGTCATTGGGTTAAGAATGACCATTTTGACCAAAGTTGACTTTTTATTCAAAGATTGCCTTATTAGGTCAATAATTGGTCTATAAGTCAAAAATTGAATATTTTGGCCAAAATTGAATTTTTCTTCAAAAGTAGACCCATTGGGTCAACGGGGTGGTCATTGGGTCAGAAATTAACCATTTTGACCAAAGTTGACTTTTTAGTTAAAAGTTGACTTATTGGGTTAATGGGTGGTCATTGGGTCAAAAATTGACTTTTTGGTGAAAAGTTGACTTATTGGGTTAATGGGTTGGTCATTGGGTCAAGAATTAACCATTTTGACCAAAGTTAACTTTTTGGTCAAAAGTTGATCTATTAGCTTAATGAGTTTGTCATTAGGTCAAGGATTAAGCATTTTGACAAAGGTTACCTTTTTGGTCAAAGTTTGACTTATAGGGCCAATAATTGGTCAATAGGTCTAAAATTGACAATTTGGACCAAATTTAAATTTTTGGTTAAAAGTTGACTCATTGGGTCAACGGGGTGGTCATTGAATAAGAAATTGACCATTTTGACCACCGTTGAATTTTTGGCAAAAAGCTAACCTATTGGGTCAATGAATTGGTCATTCGGTCAAGAATTATCCATTTTGACCAAAGTTGACTTTTTGGTTAAAGGTTCACATATTAGGTCAATGGGTTGGTCATTAGGTCAAGGATTGACCATCTTGACAAAAGTTAACTTTTTGGTCAAAAATTCACTTATTGGGTCAACAATTTGTCATTATATCAAAAATTGACTATTTTGATCAATATTAATTTTTTGGTAAAAAGTCGATCTATTGGGTCAGTGGGTTGATCATTGGGTCAAGGACTTACCATTTTGACCAAAGTTATCATTTTGGTCAAAAGTTGACCTATTGAGTTAATGGGTTGGTCATTGGGTGAATGGATTGGTCATTGGGTCAAGGACTGATCATTTCGACAAAAGTTGCTTTTTTGGTCAAAAGTTGACCTATTGGGTCAATTGGTTGGTCATTGGGTCAGAAATTGACCATATTAACCTAAGTTGACCTATTGGGTTAATGGGGGTGGTCATTAGATAAAAATTCACTATTTTGACCAAAATTGACTCTTTGGTCAAAAGTAGACTTATTGTGTAAATGGGTTGGTCATTGGGTTAAAAATTGACAATTTTAACCAAAGTTGACTTTTGGGTCAAAAGTTGACTTATTGGGTCAATAGGGTGGTCATTAGTTCAAAAATTGACTATTATGACCAAAGTTCACATTTTTGTTAAAAGTTGACTTATTGGGTCAATGGCTTCATGATTGAGTCAGAATTTGACCATTTTGACCAAAGTTAACTTTTTTGGTTAAAAGTTGACCTATTGGGTCAATGGGAGGTCATTAGGTCAAAAATTGATTATTTTGACCAAAATTAACTTTTCGTTCAAAAGTTGTCCCATTTGGGTCAATGGGTTGATTGTTGGGTCAAGGAATGACCATTTTGATCAAAGTTGACTTTTTGCTTAAAACTTTACCTATTGGGTCAATGGGTAATGTCAAGGATTGACCATTTTGACAAAAGTTGACTTTTTGGTCAAAAGTTGACCTATTGGGCCAACAATTGGTCATTAGGTCAAAAGTTGACTATTTCGACCAAAACTATTTTTTTGGTCAAAAGTCGATCTATTGGGTCAATGGGTTGGTCATTGGGTCAAGGACATACCATTTTGACCAAAGATGAATTTTTTTTTCAAAAGTTGACCTACTGGGTCAATGGGTTGGTCATTGGGTCAATGATTGACCATTTTAACCAAAGTTGATCTATTGGGTCAATGGGGGGTCATTAGGTCAAAAATTGACTATTTTGAACAAAATTGACTTATTTGGTCAAAAGTTGATCTATTGGGTGAATTGGTTGGTCATTCGGATAAAAATTGACTATATCGACCAAAATTGACTTTTTGGTCAAAAGTTGACATATTAGGTCAATGGATTGGTCATCGGCTCAAGGATTGACCATTTGAACTAAAGTTTATTTTTTGGTTAAAAGTTGACCTATTGGGTCAATGAGTTGGTCATTGGGTTAAGGATTGACCATTTTGACCAAAGTTGACTATTTGGTCAGAGATTGCCTTATTGGGTCAATAATTGGTCATTAGGTAAAAAATTAACTATTTTGACCAAAATTGAATTTTTCGTCAAAAGTTGACCTATTGGGTCATTTGGTTGGTCATTGGGTCAAGGATTTATCATTTTGACCAAAGTTGACTTTTGGTCGAAAGTTGGCATATTGGGTCGATGGGTTGGTCATTGGGTCGAGGATTGACCATTTTGACCAAAGTTGACCTTTTGGTCGGAGATTGACTTTTCGGGTCGATAATTAGTCATTAGGACAAGAATTGACTATTTTGACCAAAATTGACTTTTTCATCAAAAGTTGACCTATTGGGTCAATGGGTTGGTCCTTGGGTCAAGGATTGATCATTTTGACCAAAGTTGACTTTTTGTGTCTAAAGTTGACTTATTGGGTCAATGGGCGGTCATTAGCTCAAAAATTATCTATTTTGACTAAAATTGACTTTTTTTTCAAAAGTTAACATATTTGGGTCAATGGATTGGTCATTGTGACCAAAGTTGACTTTTTTGCTCAAAAGTTGACCTATTGAGTCAATGTGTTGGTCATTGGGTCAAAGATTAACCATTTTGTCCATAGTTGACTTTTTGGTCAAAATTTGACTAATTGGGTCAATAATTAGTCATAGGTCAGAAATTGACTCTTTTGACAAAAATTGACTTTTTGGTCAAAATTTGATCTATTGGGTCAGCAGGTTGGTCATTGGGTTAAGGATTTTTCATTTGACTAAAGTTGTCTTTTTGGTCAAAAGTAAACCTATTGGGTCAATGGGTTGGTCATAGGGTCAACGATTGATCATTTTAACCAAAGTTGACATATTGGGTCAATGGGGGGCCATTAGGTCAAAAATTGATTTTTTTTTTACCTACATTGATTTTTTTTTTACCGAAATTGACTTTTTGGTCAAAAGTTGACCTATTGGTTCAATGGGTTGGTCATTCAGTTAAAAATTGACTATATCGACCAAAATTGACTTTTTTGTCAAAAGTTGACCTATTGTGTCAATAGATTGGTCAATGGGTTAAGGATTGACCATTTTAACCAAAGTTTATTATTTAGTCAAAAGTTACTTATTCAGTCAATGCATTGGTCATTGGGTCAAAGATTAACCATTTTGACCAAAATTGACTTTTTGGTCAGAGATTAACTTATTGGGTCAATAATTGGTCATTATGTTAAAAATTGATTATTTGAACCAAAATTGAATTTTTGAACAAAATTTAACCTATTGTGTCAATGGTGAGGTCCTTGAGTTAGAAATTCATCATTTTGACGAAAGTTGACTTTTTGGTCAAAGGTTGAATTATTGGGTCAAAGGGGTGGTCATTAGGTTAAAAATTAAGAATTTTAACCAAATTTGACTTTTTGATCAAAAGTTGACCAACATGGTCAATGGGTTGGTCGTTAGGTCAAGGATTGACAATTTTGTCCAAAGTTGACTTTTTGGTCAAAAGTTTACCTATTGGCCCAATAGGTTGTTCATTCCCATTTGACCGAAGTTGACCTTTTAGTCCGTGATTCACTTTTTGGGTCAATAATTAGTCATTAAGTCAAAAATTGACTATTTTGACCAAAATTTACTTTTTGGTCGAAAGTTGACCTATTGGGTCAATGGATCAAGGATTGATCATTTTGACCAAAGTTGACTTTTTAGTCAAAAGTTGACCGATTGGGTCAATAGGTTGATCATTGGGTCAAGGATTGACCATTTTGACCAAAGTTGAATTTTTGGTCAGAAATTGACTTATTGTGTCAATAACTAGTCATTAGTTCAACAATTGACTATTTTGACCAAAATTTACTTTTCGGTCAAAAGTTTACCTCTTAGGTCAATGGGTTGATCATTTGGTTAAGGATTGACCATTTGGACCAAAGTTAACTTTTTTATCAAAAGTTGACCTATTGGGTCAAAGGGTTGGTCATTGGGTTCAAAATTGACCATTTTGATCAAAGTTGACTTTTTGGTCAAAAGTTGACCTATTGGGTCAATGGGATGGCCATTAGATCAAAATTTGACTATTTTAACTAAAATTGACATTTTGGTCAAAATTTGACCTATTGGGTTAATGAGTTAGTCATTGGGTCAAAGATTGACCATTTTGATCAAAGTTGACTTTTTAGTCAAAAGTTAACCTATTGGACAATGAGTTGGTCGTTGGTTCAAGGATTGACCATTTTGACCAAAGTTTTCTTTTTAGTCAGAGATTGACTTATTGGGTCAATAATTCGTCATTAGGTAAAAATTTGATTGTTTTGACTAATATTGAATTTTTTGTCAAATGTTGACCGATTGTGTCAATGGGGATGTCATTGTGTCAGAAATTGATGATTTTGACCAAAGTTGACTTTTTGGTCAAAGTTGACTAATTGGGTCAATTAGGGCATTAGGTTATAAATTGAGAATTTTGACCAAAATTGACTTTTTAGTCAAAAGTTGTCCTTTTAGGTTAATGGGTTAGTCATTGGGTCAAGGATCGAAGATCATTTTGACCAAAGTTGACTTTTTATCAAAAGTTTATTAATTAGGTCAATGCGTTAGTCATTGGGTCAATGGGTCAATGGGTCAGTCATTGGTTCAGAAATTAACCATTTTGACCAAAGTTGACTTTTTGGTCAAAAGTTGACCTATTTGGTCAATGGGTGGTCACTAGGTCAAAAATAAAATATTTTGACCAAAATTGACTTTTTAGTCAAAAGTTAATTTTTTGGGTCAATGGATTGGTCATTGGATCAAGGATTGACCATCTTGACCAAAGTTGACTTTTTAGTAAAAACTTGACCTATTGGGTCAATAGGTTGGTCCTTACGTCAAGGATTGACCATTTAGACTAAAGTTGACTTTTTGGTCAGAGATTGCTTATTGGGTCAATAATTGGTCATTAGGTCAAAAATTGACTATTTTGACCAAAATTAAATTTTTGTTCAAAAGTTGACCCATTGGCTCACTGGGGTCTTCATAGGGTCAGAAATTGACCATTTGACCAAAGTTGACTTTTTTGTTAAAAGTTGACCTATTGGGTCAATGGGTTGGTCATTGGATCAAGGATTCACAATTTTGACAAAAGTTGACTTTTTTGTCAAAGATTGACATATTGGGTCAATACTTGGTCAATAGGTCAAAAATTGACTATTTTGACCCACAATGACTTTCGATCAAAAGTTGACCTAATAAGGTCAATGGGTTGGTCATTGGTTTAAGTATTGACCATCTTGACAAAAGTTGACTTTTTGTTCAAAAGTTGACCTATTGGGTCAATGGGTTGGTCATTAGGTCAAGGAGTGACCATTTTAACCAAAGTTGACTTTTTGGTGAACGATTGCCTTATTGGGTCAAAATTGGTCATTAGGTCAAAAATTGAATATTTTGACCAAAATTGAATTTTTCTTCAAAAGTTCACCCATTGGATCAACGGGGTGGTTATTGGGTAAAAAATTAACCATTTTGACCAAAGTTGACTTTTTGATTAAAAGTTGACCTATTGGGTTAATGGGTGGTCATAGGGTCAAAAACTGACTATTTTGACCAAAATTGACTTTTTGGTGAAAAGTTGACCTGTCGGATTGATGGGTTGGTCATTGGGTCAATGACTGACCATTTTGACTAAAGTTGACTTTTTTATTAAAAGTTGACCTATTGGTTCAATGGGTTGGTCATTGGGTCAAGGATTGAGCATTTTGACCAAACTTAACTTTTTTGTCAGAGTTTGACTTATTGGGTCAATAATTTGTCATTAGGTCTAAAATTGACTATTTTGGCCAAAATTGAATTTTTGGTCAAAAGTTGACTCATTGGGTCAACGGGGTGGTCATTAAATAAGAAATTGACCATTTTGACTAAAGTTGACTTTTTGGTCAAAAACTAACCTTTTGGGTCAATGAATTGGTCATTGGGTCAAGAATTTTCCATTTTGACCAAAGTTGACTTTTTGGTCAAAAGTTGACCTATTGGGTCAATGGGTTGATCAATGGGTCAAGGATTGACCATTTTAACCAAAGTTCACTTTTTGATCAAAAGTTTACCTATTGGGTCAACAATTGGTCATTAGGTCAAAAATTGACTATTTTGACCAAAATTGAATTTTTTGGTCAAAAGTCGATTGGGTCAGTGGCTTGGTCATTGGGTCAAGGACTTATCATTTTGACCAAAGTTGGCCTTTTGGTCAAAAGTTGACCTGTTGGGTCAATGGGATGGTCATTGGGTCAAGGATTGATCATTTTGACCAAGGTTGACATTTTGGTCAAAAGTTAACCAATTGGGTCAATTGGTTGGTTATTGGGTCAATGATTGACCATTTTGACAAAAGTTGACCTTTTGGTCAAAGATTGACTTATGGGTCAATTATTGGTCATTTGGTCAAAAATTAACTATTTTTACCAAAATTTACTTTTTGGTCAAAAGTCGATCTATTGGGTCAATGGGTTGGTCATTGGGTCAAAGACATACCATTTTGACCAAAGTTGATTTTTTTTCAAAAGTTGACCTATTGGGTCAATGGGTTGGTCATTGGGTCAATGATTGACCATTTTAACCAAAGTTGACCTGTTAGGTCAATGGGGGGTCATTAGGTCAAAAATTGACTATTTTGAACAAAATTGACTTATTTGGTCAAAAGTTGATCTATTGGGTGAATGGGTTGGTCATTCGGATAAAAATTGACTATATCGACCAAAATTGACTTTTTGGTCAAAAGTTGACATATTAGGTCAATGGATTGGTCATCGGCTCAAGGATTGACCATTTGAACTAAAGTTTATTTTTTTGGTCAAAAGTTGACCTATTGGGTCAACGAGTTGGTCATTGGGTCAACGATTGACCATTTTGACCAAAGTTGACTATTTGGTCAAAGATTGCCTTATTGGGTCAATAATTGGTCATTAGGTAAAAAATTAACTATTTTGACCAAAATTGAATTTTTCGTCAAAAGTTGACCTATTGGGTCATTTGGTTGGTCATTGGGTCAAGGATTTATCATTTTGACCAAAGTTGACTTTTTGGTCAAAAGTTGGCATATTGGGTCAATGGGTTGGTCATTGGGTCAAGGATTGACCATTTTGACCAAAGTTGACCTTTTGGTCAGAGATTGACTTTTCAGGTCAATAATTAGTCATTAGGACAAGAATTGACTATTTTGACCAAAATTGACTTTTTCATCAAAAGTTGACCTATTGGGTCAATGGGTTGGTCCTTGGGTCAAGGATTGATCATTTTGACCAAAGAAAGATTTTTGGTCAAAAGTTGGCAAATTTGGTCAATGTGTTTGTCGTTGGGTCAGAAATTGACCATATTAACCAAAGTTGACCTATTGGGTTAATGGGATGGTCATTACGTCAAAAATTGACTATTTTGACGAAAATTGACTTTTTGGTCAAAAAATTGACTAATTGGGTAAATAGGTTGGTCATTGGGTCTGAAATTGACCATTTTAATCAAAGTTGACTTTTGGGTCAAAAGTTGACTTATTGGGTTAATGGTGTGGTCATTAGTTCAAAAATTGACTATTATGACCAAAATTGACTTTTTGGTCAAAATTTGATCTATTGGGTCAATGGGTTGGTCATTGGGTCAAGAATTGACCATTTTGATCAAAGTTGATTTTTTATTTAAAATTTGACATATTGGGTCAATGGGTCAGTCATTGGGTCAAGGATTGACCATTTTGACCAAAGTTGACTTTTTAGTCAGAGATTGACTTTTTCGATCAATAATTTGTCATTAGGTCAAAAATTGACTATTTTGACCAAAATTGACTTTTTGGTCAAAAGTTGACCTACTGGGTCAATAGGTTAGTCATTGCGTCAAAGATTGACCATTTTAATCAAAAGCTGACCTATTGGGTCATTGGGTCAGAATATGACCATTTTGACCAAAGTTGACTTTTTGGTGAAAAGTTGACTTATTGTGTCAATGCGGTGGTCATTAAGTTAAAAATTGACTATATCGACCAAAATTGACTTTTAGTCAAAAGTTGACCTATTGGGATAATGGATTGGTCGTTCGATCAAATAATGACCATTTTAACCAAAGTATATTTTTTGGTCAAAAGTTGACCTCTTGGGTCAATGGGTTGGTCATTTGGTTAATGATTGACCATTTTGACCAAAGTTGACGTTTTCGTTAGAGATTGACTTATTGGGTCAATCATTGGTCAGTAGGTTAAAAATTGCTATTTTGACCAAAATTGACTTTTTCGTCATAAGTTAACCTATTGGGTCAATGGGTTGGTCATTGGGCCAATAAGAAATATTTTTGACCAAAGTTGACTTTTTGATCAAAACTTAACCTACTGGGTCAATGGGTTGGTCGTTGGGTCAGAAATTGACCCTTTTAACCAATGTTGACATATTGGGTCAATGGGGTGGTCATTAAGTCAAAAATTGACTATTTTGACCAAAATTGACTTTTTGGTCAAAAGTTGACTTATTTGGTCATTAGGTCAAAAATTAACCATTTTGTTCAAAGTTGACTTTTTTCTCAAAGGTTGACCTATTGGGTTAATGTGTTGGTCATTAGGTCTGAAATTGATCATTTTGACCAAAGTTGACTTTTTAGTCAGAAGTTGACCTATTAAGTCAATGGGTGGTCATTAGGTCAAAAATTGACTATTTTGACGAAAGTTGACTTTTTTTTAGAAGTTGACCTATTGAGTCAATGGTTTGGTCATTGGGTCAAGGATTGAATATTTGGACCAAAGTTGTCTTTTTGGTTTGAGATTTATTTATTGGGTCAATAATTGGTCATTAGGTAAAAAAATTGATTATTTTGACTAAAACTGACCTTTTGGTCAGAAGTTGACCTATAGGGTCTATGGGTTGGTCATTGGGTCATAGAATGACCATTTTGACCAAAGTTAACTATTTGGTCAAAAGTTGAACTATTGGGTCGATGGGTTGGTCATTAGGTTAAAGATTGACCATTTTAACCAAAGTTGACTTTTTCATCAGAGATTGACTAATTGGGTCAACAATTAGTCAGTAGGTCAAAAATTGACAATTTTGACCAAAATTGACTTTTTGTTCAAAAGTTGACCTATTGGGTCAATGAGTAGGTCTTTGGGTCAATTGTTGACCATTTTTTGTCAAGAGTTTACCTATTTGGTAGATGTGTTGGTCATTGGGTCAGAAACTGACAATTTTTACCAAAGTTGTCTTTTGTTCAAAAGTTGACCTATTAGATCAATGGGTGGTCATTAGGTCAAAAAATGTCTATTTTGACCAAAATTGTCTTTTTGGTCAAAAGTTGACCAATTAGCTCAATGGGTTGGTCATTGGGTTAAGGATTGACCATTTTGACCAAAGTTGATTTTTTTGTCAGAGTTTGACTTATTGGGTCAATAATTGGTCATTAGGTCAAAAATTAACTATTTTGACCAAAATTTAATTTTAGGTCAAAATTTGACCCATTGGGTCACCGGGGTGGTCATTGGGTCAAAAATTGACCATTTTGACCAAAGTTGACTTTTTGCTCAAAAGCTAACCTTTTGGGTCATTGAGTTCGTCATTGGGTCAAAAATTGACTTTTTTGACAAAAGTTGACTTTTTGGTCAAAAGTTGACCTATTGGGTCAATGGGTTGGTCGTTGGGTTAGAAATTGATCTTTTTTTATCAAAGTTCACTTTCTTGGTCAAAAGTTGACCTTGGGGTCAATGCGTGGTCATTAGGTCAAAATTTTACTATTTTGACTAAAATTAACTTTTTATTCAAAAGTTGACCTATTTGTGTCAATGGGTTGGTCATGGGTCAAGGATCGACCAATTTGACAAAACTTGACTTTTTGCTCAAAAGTTGGCCTATGGGTTCAATAGGTTGGTCATTGGGTCAAAAATTAACTAATTTGACCAAAATTGACTTTTGGTCAAAAGTTGATCTGTTGGGTTCGTGGGTTGGTCATTTGGTTAAGGATTTACCATTTTGACCAAAGTTGACACTTTTGTCAATAGTTGACCTATTGGGTCAATGGGTTGGTCATTGCGTAGGATTGACCATTTTAACCAAAGTTGACCTATTGGGTTAATGGGTGGTCATTTGGTCAAAATTTTGACTATTTTGATGAAAATTGATTTTTCGGTCAAAAGTTGACCTATTAGGTCAAGGGGTTGGTCATTCGGTTAAAAATTGACTATATCGATCAAAATAGACTTTTTGGTCAAAAGTTGACCTATTAGGTTAATGGATTGGTCATTGGATCAAGGGTTGGCCATTTTAACGCAAGTTGAGTTTTTGGTCCAAGATTAATTTATTGGGTCAAAAATTGGTCATTATGTCAAAAATTGATTATTTCGACCAAAATTGAATTTTTTATCAAAGGTTGACATATTGGGTCAATGGGGTGGTCCTTGGGTCAGAAATTGACCATTTTGACCAAAGTAGACTTTTTGGTTAAAAGTTGACCTTTTGGGTCAAAGGGGTGGTGACTAAATTGACTTTTTGGTCAAAAGTTGACCTACTGGGTTAATGGGTTGGTCGTTTGGTCAAGGATTGACAATTTTGACCAAAGTTGACATTTTGGTCAGAGATTGACTTATCAAGTTAATAATTGGTCATTAAGTTAAAAATTGACTATTTTGACCAAAATTGACTTCTTGGTCAAAAGTTGACCTATTGGGTCAATGGGTTAATCATTTAGTTAAGAATTGACCATTTTGACCAAAGTTAATTTTTTGTTTTTAAAACTTGACCTTTGGGTCAATGGGTTGGTCATTGGGTCAGAAAGTGACCATTTTGACCAAAGTAGATTTTTTGGTCAAAAGTTGACTTTTTGGTCAAAAGTTGACCTTTTGGTCAAAAGTTGACATATAGGTTCAATGGGTTTTTCATTGGTCAGAAATTAACCATTTTCACAAAAGTTGACTTTTTGGTCAAAAGTTGACCTTTTTGCTCAATGGCTGGTCATTAGGTCAAAAATTGACTATTTTGACCAAAATTGACTCTTTTATTTCAAAATTTGACCTATTGGGTCAATGGTTGGTCATTGGGTCAAGGTTTGACCATTTTGACCAAAGTTAACTTTTTAGTTAGAGATTTACTTATTAGGTCAATATTTGGTCATTAAGTCAAAAATTGATTATTTTGACCAAAATTAAATTTTGGTTAAAAGTTGACCGATTGTGTCAATAAGGTGGTCATTGTGCCAGAAATTTACCATTTTGACCAAAGTTGACTTTTTGTCAAGAGCTAACTTTTTGGGTCAATGAGTTGGTCATTGGGTCAAGAATTGACTGTTTTGACAAAGTTGACTTTTCATCAAAAGTTGACTTATTGGGTCAATGGGTTGGTCATTGCGTCAATGATTGACCATTTTGACCAAAGTTGACTTTTTGTGTCTAAAGTTGACTTATTGGGTCAATGGGCGGTCATTAGCTCAAAAATTATCTATTTTGACTAAAATTGACTTTTTGTTCAAAAGTTAACATATTTGGGTCAATGGATTGGTCATTGTGACCAAAGTTGACTTTTTTGCTCAAAAGTTGACCTATTGGGTCAATGTGTTTGTCATTGGGTCAAAGATTAACCATTTTGACCAAAGTTGACTTTTTGGTCAAAATTTGACTAATTGGGTCAATAATTAGTCATAGGTCAGAAATTGACTCTTTTGACAAAAATTGACTTTTTGGTCAAAAGTCGATCTATTGGGTCAGCAGGTTGGTCATTGGGTTAAGGATTTATCATTTTGACTAAAGTTGTCTTTTTGGTCAAAAGTAAACCTATTGGGTCAATGGGTTGGTCATTGGGTCAATGATTGATCATTTTAACCAAAGTTGACATATTGGGTCAATGGGAGGCCATTAGGTCAAAAATTGACTTTTTTTACGAAAATTGACTTTTTGGTCAAAAGTTGACCTATTGGTTCAATTGCTTGGTCATTCAGTTAAAAATTGACTATATCGACCAAAATTGACTTTTTTTTCAAAAGTTGACCTATTGTGTCAATAGATTGGTCAATGGGTTAAGGATTGACCATTTTAACCAAAATTTATTATTTAGTCAAAAGTTACTTATTCGGTCAAAGCATTGGTCATTGGGTCAAAGATTGACCATTTTGACCAAAATTGACTTTTTTGGTCAGAGATTAACTTATTGGGTCAATAATTGGTCATTATGTTAAAAATTGATTATTTGAACCAAAATTGAATTTTTGAAAAAAAATTTAACCTATTGTGTCAATGGTGAGGTCCTTGAGTTAGAAATTCACCATTTTGCCAAAGTTGACTTTTTGGTCAAAGGTTGAAATATTGGGTCAAAGGGGTGGTCATTAGGTTAAAAATTAAGAATTTTAACCAAAATTGACTTTTTGGTCAAAAGTTGACCAACATGGTCAATGGGTTGGTCGTTAGGTCAAGGATTCACAATTTTGTCCAAAGTTGACTTTTTGGTCAAAAGTTTACCTATTGGCACAATGGGTTGTTGATTCGGTCAAGGATTGCCCATTTGACATAAGTTGACCTTTTAGTCCGAGATTCACTTTTCGGGTCAATAATTAGTCATTAAGTCAAAAATTGACTATTTTGACCAAAATTTACTTTTTGGTCGAAAGTTGACCTATTGGGTCAATGGATCAAGGATTGATCATTTTGACCAAAGTTGACATTTTAGTCAAAAGTTGACCAATTGGGTCAATAGGTTGATCATTGGGTCAAGGATTGACCATTTTGACCAAAGTTGAATTTTTGGTCAGAAATTGACTTATTGTGTCAATAACTGGTCATTAGTTCAACAATTGACTATTTTGACCAAAATTTACTTTTCAGTCAAAAGTTTCTGTCAAGGTGGTCCAAGAGACTTTAAATCATTTCAAGGATGTTTCAGGGCTGGAGCTTAATCTCAATAAGTGCCAATTTTTCCCCAGTAAAAATGTTAGTCTGAATTTAAAAAAATGGATCTACGAATTCACTTGTTTTCATTCAGCAACTCTTCTCATTAATATCTTGGTGTCCAACTTATTAAAGGTAGAACAAAGCAAACTCGGTTTCGGGAGATAATTGAGAAGATCAAAACTTAGATTTCGAGCTAGTCCGACTCCTTCCTTTCTAATTGTGGGGGATTACTCTGCTTAAAAGTATTCTT
Organism: Papilionanthe hookeriana x Papilionanthe teres; assembly: GCA_022702705.1. Classification (NCBI taxonomy): domain Eukaryota; kingdom Viridiplantae; phylum Streptophyta; class Magnoliopsida; order Asparagales; family Orchidaceae; genus Papilionanthe; species Papilionanthe hookeriana x Papilionanthe teres. The sequence goes on from CM040425.1 coordinate 114,857,788, forward strand.
ACGGCGCTCCCTTCATATGCCCTCCGGATGTTCACTATGAAGAAGAGCACTAATCATCGGATTAGCATTTTGTTCAACGATTCTGTGGGCCGGGCAACACGAGCGGTTTCTTCAGCTCCTTTGTATCGGCTTTGCGAAACTCATTCAGTTGGTGCCCTTGGTTTCGAGGAGTTTTGATTAGTTAAGTGTCATCAACATGTGTAAGCTCTGGATCAGATTTAAAGCACATGACAGCCTTCAATGGGTTGATCATTTGGTTAAGGATTGACCATTTGGACCAAAGTTAACTTTTTTGTCAAAAGTTGACCTATTGGGTCAATGGGTTGGTCATTGGGTTCAAAATTGACCATTTTGAGCAAAGTTGACTTTTTGGTCAAAAGTTGACCTATTGGGTCAATGGGATGGCCATTAGATCAAAATTTGACTATTTTGACTAAAATTGACTTTTTGGTCAAAATTTGACCTATTGGGTTAATGGGTTGGTCATTGGGTCAAAGATACATTTTGATCAAAGTTGACTTTTTGGTCAAAAGTTAACCTATTGGGCAATTAGTTGGTCGTTGGTTCAAGGATTGACCATTTTGACCAAAGTTTTCTTTTAAGTCAGAGATTGACTTATTGGGTCAATAATTCGTCATTAGGTAAAAATTTCATTGTTTTGACTAATATTGAATTTTTTGTCAAATGTTGATCGATTGTGTCAATGGGGTGGTCATCGTGTCAGAAATTGATGATTTTGACCAAAGTTGACTTTTTGGTCAAAGTTGACCATTTGGGTCAATTAGGGCATTAGGTCAAAAATTGAGAATTTTGACAAAAATTGACTTTTTTTTCAAAAGTTGTCCTTTTGGGTTAATGGGTTAGTCATTGGGTCAAGGATCGAAGACCATTTTTGACCAAAGTTGACTTTTTATCAAAAGTTTATCAATTGGGTCAATGCGTTAGTCATTGGGTCAAGGATTGACCATTTTAACAAATGTTGACTTTTTGGTCAAAAGTTGACCTGTTGAGTCAATAATTGGTCATTTGGTCAAAAATTGACTATTTTAACCAAAATTGACTTTTTCGTCAAAAGTTGTCCTATTGGGTCTGTGGGTTGGTCATTGGGTCATGGATTTACCATTTTGACCAAAATTGACTTTTTTGGTTAAAAGCTAACCTATTGGGTGAATGGCTTAGTCATTGGGTTAAGGATTGACCATTATGACCAAAGTTGACTTTTTTGTCAGAGATTGACTTATTGGGTGAATAATTGGTTATTAGGTCAAAGATTGACCATTTTGACCAAAATTGACTTTATGTTCAAAATTTAACCTATTGGGCCTATGAGTTGGTCAATGGGTCTAGAATTGACCATTTTGACCAAAGTTGATTTTTTGGTCAAAAGTTGATTTACTGGTCAATGGGTCGGTCATTGGTTTAGAAATTAACCATTTTGACCAAAGTTAACTTTTTGGTCAAAAGTTGACCTATTTGGTCAATGGGTGGTCACTAGGTCAAAAATAAAATATTTTGACCAAAATTGACTTTTTAGTCAAAAGTTAAGTTTTTGGGTCGAAAAGTTGGTCATTGGGTCGAGGATTGACCATCTTGACCAAAGTTGACTTTTTAGTAAAAACTTGACTGTTAGGTCGATAGGTTGGTCATTAGGTCAAGGATTGACCATTTAGACTAAAGTTGACTTTTTGGTCAGAGATTGCTTATTGGGTCAATAATTGGTCATTAGGTCAAAAATTGACTATTTTAACCAAAATTAAATTTTTGGTCAAAAGTTGACCCATTGGATCACTAGGGTCTTCATAGGGTCAAAAATTGACCATTTGACCAAAGTTGACTTTTTTGTTAAAAGTTGATCATTTGGGTCAATGGGTTGGTCAATGAATCAAGGATTCACAATTTTGACAAAAGTTGACTTTTATGCCAAAGATTGACATATTGGGTCAACAATTGGTCATTAGGTCAAAAATTGACTATTTTGACCCACAATGACTTTCGATCAAAAGTTGACCTAATAGGGTCAATGGGTTGGTCATTGGTTTAAGGATTGACCATCTTGACCAAAGTTGATTTTTTGTTCGAAAGTTGACCTATAGGGTCAATGGGTTGGTCATTAGGTCAAGGATTGACCATTTTGACCAAAGTTGACTTTTTGGTGAACGATTGTCGTCATTAGGTCAAAAATTGAATATTTTGACCAAAATTGACTTTTTCTTCAAAAGTTCACCCATTGGATCAACGTGGTGTTCATTGGGTAAAAATTAACCATTTTGACCAAAGTTGACTTTTTGGTTAAAAGTTGACCTATTGGGTTAATGGGTGGTAATTGGGTCAAAAACTGACTATTTTGACCAAAATTGACTTTTTGGTGAAAAGTTGACCTATCGGGTCAATGGGTTAGTCATTGGATCAATGACTGACCATTTTGACTAAAGTTGACTTTTGGGTCAAAAGTTGACCAATTGGTTCGATGGGTTGGTCATTGGGTCAAGGATTGAGCATTTTGACCAAACTTAACTTTTTTGTCAGAGTTTGACTTATAGGGTCAATAATTTGGCATTAGGTCTAAAATTGACTATTTTGGCCAAAATTGAATTTTTGGTCAAAAGTTGACTCATAGGGTCAACGGGGTGGTCATTAAATAAGAAATTGACCATTTTGACCAAAGTTGACTTTTTGGCCAAAAGCTAACCTTTTGGGTCAATGAATTGGTCCTTGGGTCAATGACCAAGAATTGTCCAGTTTGACCAAAGTTGACTTTTTGGTCAAAAGTTGACCTATTGGGTCAATGGGTTGATCAATGGGTCAAGGATTGACCATTTTAACCAAAGTTCACTTTTTGGTCAAAAATTTACCTATTGGGTCAACAATTGGTCATTAGGTCAAAAATTGATTATTTTAACCAAAATTGAATTTTTTGGTCAAAAGTTGATTGGGTCAGTGACTTGGTCATTGGGTTCGAGGACTTATCATTTTGACCAAGTTGGCCTTTTGGTCAAAAGTTAACTTTGTTGGGTCAATGGGATGGTCATTGGGTCAAGGATTGATCATTTTGACCAAGGTTGACATTTTGGTCAAAAGTTAACCTATTGGTCATTAGGTCAAAAATTAACTATTTTGACCAAAATTTACTTTTTGGTAAAAAGTTGACTTATTGGGTCAATGGGTTGGTCCTTGGTTCAAGGATTTGTCATTTTGACCAAAGTTAACTTTTTGGTCAAAAGTTAGCCTATTTGGTCAATTGGTTTGTCGTTGGGTCAGAAATTGACCATATTAACCAAAGTTGGTCTATTGGGTTAATGGGGTGGTCATTAGATAAAAAGTTGACTATTTTGACCAAGATTAATTTTTCGGTCAAAAGTTGACTTATTGGGTAAATGGGTTGGTCATTGGATCAGAAATCGACCATTTTGACCGAAGTTAACTTTTTGGTCAAAAGTTGACCTTTTGGTTCAATGGGGTGGTGATTAGTTAAAAAATTTACTATTATATCCAAAGTTTACTTTTTGGTCAAAAGTTGACCTATTGGGACAATGGGTTGGTCATTGAGTCAAAAGTTGACCATATTGCCCAAAGTTGACTTTTTTGGTGAAAACTTGACCTATTGGGTCAATGGGTGGTCATTAGGTCAAAAATTGACTATTTTGACCAAAATTTACTTTTTGTTCAAAAGTTATCCTATTTGGGTCAATGGGTTAGTTATTGGGTCAAGGATTGACCATTTTGACCAAAGATGACTTTTTGCTCAAAAGTTGACCTATTGGGTCATTGGGTTAGTCATTGGGTCAAGGATTAACCATTTTGACAAAAGTTGACTTTTTGGTCAAAAGTTAACCTATTGGGTCAACAATTGGACATTAGGTCAAAAGTTGACTATTTTGACCAAAATAGACTTTTTAGTAAAAAATCGATCTATTGGTTCAGTGAGTTGGTCATTGGGTCAAGGAGTTACCATTTTGACCAAAGATGACTTTTTGTTCAAAAGTTGACCTATTGGGTCATTGGGTTAAGGATTAGACATTTTAACCAAAGTTAACCTATTGGGTCAATGGGAGGTCATTACATCAAAAATTGACTATTTTGAACAAAAACGACTTATTTGGTCAAAAGTTAACCTATTGGGTGAATGGGTTAGTCATTCGTTTCATTCGGTTAAAAATTGACTATATCGACCAAGAATGACTTTTTGGTCAAAAGTTGGCCTGTTAGGTCATTGTATTGGTCATTGGGATAAAAATTGACTATTTTAACTAAAGTTTTTTTGGTCAAAAGTTGACCTATTGGGTCAATGAGTTGGTCATTGGGTCAAGGATTGACCATTTTGACTAAAGTTGACTATTTAATCAGAGATTGCCTTATTGGGTTAAATATTGGTTATTAGGTCAAAAATTGACTATTTTGACCAAAAGTGAATTTTTCGTCAAAAGTTGACCTATTGGGTTAGTGGGTTGGTCATTGGGTCAAGGATTTACCATTTTGACCAATGTTGACTTTTTGGTCAAAAGCTAACCTATTGGGTCAATAGTATGGTCATTGGGTTAAGGATTAACCATTATGACCAAAGTTGAGATTTTGTCAGAGATTGACTTATTGGGTCAATAATTAGTCATTAAGTCAAAAATTCTTATTTTGACCAAAATTGATATTATGTTCAAAATTTGACTTATTGTGTTAATGAGTTGGTCATTCAGTCAAGAATTGACCAAAGTTGACTTACTGGTCAAAAGTTGACCTATTGGGTCAGTGGGTTGGTCATTGCGTCAGAAATTAACCTTTTTGACCAAAGTTGACTTTTTGATCAAAAGTTGACCTATTGCGTTAATGGGTTAGTCACTGGGTCAATGATTGACCATTTTGACCAAAGTTGACTTTTTGTGTCAAAAGGTTACCTATTACATTGACGGGTGGTCATTAGGTCAAAAATTGACTATTTTGACCAAAATTAACTTTTTATTCAAAGGTTGACCTATTTAGGTCAATGGGTTTGTCATTAGGTCAAGGATTGACCATTTTGACCAAACTTGACTTTTTGCTCAAAAGTTGACGTGTTGGGTCAATGGGTTGGTTTTGTGTCAAGGATTAACCATTTCGTCCAAAGTTGACTTTTTTGGTCAAAAGTTGGTCATTAGGTAAAAAATTGACTATTTTGACCAAAATTGACTTTTTGGTCAAAAGTCGATCTATTGGGTCATGGATTTACCATTTTGACAAAAGTTGACTTTTTGGTCAAAAGTTGACCTATTAGATCAATGGGTTGGTCGTTGGGTCAATGATTAACCATTTTAACCAAATTTGACCTATTGGGTCAATGGAGGGTCATTAGGTAAAAAATTGACTATTTTGACCAAAACTGACTTTTTGGTTAAAAGTTAACCTATTGGGTCAATGGGTTAGTCATTCAGTTAAAAAATGACAATATTGACCAAAATGGACTTTTTGGTCAATAGTTGACCTATTGTGTTTATGGATTGGTCATTGGCTCAAGGATTTACTATTTTAACCAAAGTTTATTTTTTGGTCAAAAGTTGACCTATTGGGTCAATGCGTTGGTCTTTGGGTCAAAGATTGACCATTTTGACCAAAGTTAAATTTTTTGTCAGAGATTAACTTATTGGGTCAATAATTGGTCATTATGTTAAAAATTGATTATTTAATGTATTTTTGATCAAAAGTTGACCTAATGTGTCATTGTGGTGGTCCTTGAGTCAGAAATTGACCATTTTAACCAAAGTTGACTTTTTGGTCAAAAGTTCACATATTGGGTCAATGAGGTGGTCATTAGGTCAAAAATTAATTTTTTGGTCAGAAGTTGACCTACTTGGTCAATTGGTTGGTCGTTGGGTCAAGGATTGACAGTTTTGACCAAAGTTGACTTTTTGGTCAAAACTTGACCTATTGGCTCAATGGGTTAGTCATTGGGTCAAGGATTGACCATCTTGATCAAAGTTGAGCTTTTGGTCAGAGATTGAATTACGGGACAATAATTAGTCATTAGGTCAAAAATTGAGTATATTAATCAAAATTGACTTTTTGGTCAAAAGTTGAACTATTGGGTCAATTGGTTGGTCATTGGATCAAGGATTGATCATTTTGACCAAATTGAACTTTTTAGTCAAAATTTGACCTATTGGGTCAATGGAATGATCATTGGGTTAAGGATTGAACATTTTAACCAAAGTTGAATTTTTTGTCAGAAATTGACTTATTGTGTCAATAATTGGTTATTAGGTCAAAAATTGACTATTTTGACCAAAATTTACTTTTTTTAAAAAGTTGACCTATTGGGTCAATGGGTTGGTTATTTGGTTAAGGATTGACCATTTTGACCAAAGTTAACTTTTTTGTCAAAAGTTTACCTATTGGGTCTGTGGGTTGGTCATTAGATCAAAAATTGATTATTTTGACCAAAATTGACATTTTGGTCAAAAGTTGACCTATTGGGTTAATGAGTTGGTCGTTGGGTCAAGGATTGACCATTTTGACCAAAGTTGACTTTTTGGTAAAAAGTTGACCTATTGGGTCAATGAGTTGGTCGTTGGTTCAAGGATTGACCATTTTAAACATAGTTTACATTTTAGTCAAAGATTGACTTATTGGGTCAATAATTGGTCATTAGGTCAAAAGTTGATAATTTCAACCAAAATTGACTTTTTGGTCAAATGTTGACTAGTTGTGTCAATGGGGTGGTCATTGTGTCAGAAATTGACCATTTGGACCAAAGTTGACTTTTTGGTCAAAAGTTGACATATTGGGTCGATGAGGTGGGCATTAGGTTAAAAATTGAGAATTTTGACCAAAATTGACTTTTTGGTCAAAAGTTGTCATTTTGGGTTAATGGTTGGTCATTGGCTCAAGCATTGACCATTTTGAAAAAAGTTGACTTTTTGGTCAAAAGTTGACCGATTTGGTCAATGGGTTAGTCATTGGGTCAAGGATTGACCATTTTGATAAAAGTTGACTTTTTGGTCAAAAGTCGATCTATTGGGTCAGTGGGTTGGTCATTGGGTCAAAGATTTAACATTTTGACCAAAGTTGACTTTTTTGTTAAAAGCTAACATATTGGATCAATTGGTTGGTCATTGGGTTAAGGATTGACCATTATGACCAAAGTTGATTATTTTGCTTTCGATTGACTTATTGGGTCAATAATTGTTCATTAGGTTAAAATTTGACTATTTTGGCCAAAATTGACTTTATCTTCAAAATTTGACCTATTGGGTCAATGTGTTGGTCAATAGGTCAAGAATTGACCATTTTGACCAAAGTTGATTTTTTGGTCAAAAGTTTGCCTATTGGGTCAATGGGTTGGTCATTGGGTCAGAAATTAACCATTTTGACCAAAGTTGACATGTTGTCAAAAGTTTACCTATTTGGTCAAAAGTCGACCTATTAGGTCAATGGGTGGTCATTTGGTTAAAAAATAGAATATTTTGGCTAAAATTGACTTTTTGGTCAAAAGTTGACCAATCGGGTCAATGGTTTGGTCATTGGATCAAGGATTTACCATCTTGACCAAAGTTGACTTTTTAGTCAAATCATGACATATTGGTCAATGGGTTGGTCATTGGGTCAAGGATTGACCATTTTGACCAAAGTTGAATTTTTCGTCAGAGATTGACTTATTAGGTCAATAATTGGTCATTAAGTCAAAAATTGACTATTTTGACCAAAATTGAATTTTAGTCGAAAGTTGACCCATTGGGTCAACGAGGTGGTCATTGGGTCAGAAATTGACCATTTTCACCAAAGTTGATTTTTTAGTCAAATATTGACCTATTGGGTCAATGAGTTGGTCATTGGGTCGAGAAGTTGACCATTTTAACCAAAGTTGACTTTTTTGGTCAAAAGTTGACCTATTGGGTCAATGGGTGGTCATTAGGTCAAAAATTGACTATTTTGACTAAAATTGACTTTTTTCAAAAGCTTACCTATTCGGGTCAATGGGTTGCTCATTGGGTCAAGGATTGACCATTTTTTCCAAAGTTGACTTTTTGCTCAAAAGTTGACCTATTGGGTCAATGGGTTGGTTATTGGGTCAAGGATTAACAATTTTGATCAAAGTTGACTTTTTAGTCAAAATTTGACATATTGAGTCAACAACTGGTCATTAGGTCAAAAATTAACTATTTTGACCAAAATTGACATTTGGTCAAAAGTCGATATATTTTGTTAGTGGGTTGGTCATTGGGTGAAGGAGTAACCATTTTAACCAAAATTAACTTTTTGTTCAAAGGTTGACTTATTGGGTCAATGTGTTGGTCATTTGGTTAAGGATTGACTATTTTGACCAAAAATAACTTTTTTGTCAAAAGTTAACCTATTAGGTCAATGGGTTGATCATTGGATCAAAAATTGACTATTTTGACCAAAGTTGACTTTTTGGTCAAACATTGACCTAGTGGGTCAATGGGGTGGTCATTAGGTTAAAAATTGTCTATTTTGACCAAAATTGACATTTTGGTCCAAAGTTGACCTATTGCGTCAATGGGTTGGTCATAGGTCAAGGATTGACCATTTTGACCAAAGTTGACTTTTTGGTCAAAAGTTGACCAATTGGGTCAATAAGTTGGTCGTTGGGTCAAGGATTGACCATTTTGACCAAAGTTGACTTTTTAGTCAGTGATTGACTTATTGGGTTAATAATAGGTCATTAGGTCAAAAATTGATTATTTTGACCAAAATTGAATTTTTGATCAAAAGTTGACCGATTGTGTCAATGGGGTGGTCATTGTGTCAGAAATTGACCATTTTGACCAAAGTTGACTTTTTTGTCAAAAGGTTTCTTATTAAGTCGATGAGGAGGTCATTTGGTCAAAAATTGAAAATTTTGACCAAAATTATCTTTTTGGTTAAAAGTTGTCCTTTTGGATTAATGGGTTGGTCGTTGGGTCAAGAATTGAAGACCATTTTGACCAAAGTTGTCTTTTTGATCAAAAGTTGACCAATTAGGTCAATGGGTTGTTCATTGGGTCAAGGATTGACCATTTTAACAAATGTTCACTTTTGGTATAAAGTTCACCTGTTGGGTCAATAATTAGTCATTAGGTCAACAATTGACTATTTGGTCAAAAGGTAACATATTTGGTCAATGAGTTAGTCCTTGGGTTAAGGATTGACCATTATGACCAAAGTTGAATTTTTTGTCAGAGATTAACTTATTGGGTCAATAATTGGTGATTAGGTCAAAAATTAACTATTTTGACCAAAATTGACTTTATGTTTAAATTTTGACCTATTGGTCCAATAAGTTTGTCATTGGGTCATGTATTGACCATATTGGCCAAAGTTGACTTATTGGTTAAAAGTTGACCTATTGAGTCAATGGGTTGGTCATTGGGTCAGAATTTAACCATTTAGACCAAAGTTGACTTTTTGATCAAAAGTTGACGTATTTGGTCAATGTTGGTCATTAGGTCAAAAATAGAGTGTTTTGATCAAAATTGACTTTTTGGTCAAAAGTTGACCAATTGGGACAATGGGTTGGTCATTGGGTCAAGGATTGACCATCTTGACCAAAGTTGACTTTTTAATCAAAACTTCACTTATTGTGTTAATGGGTTGCTCATTGGGTCAAGGATTGACCTTTTTACCAAAGTTAACGCTTTGGTCAGAGATTGGCTTATTAGGTCAATAATTGGTCATTAGGTAAAAAAGTGACTATTTTGACCAAAATTGACTTTTTGATCGAAAGTTAACTTTTTAGGTCAATGAGTTGGTCATTGGGTCAACGATTGATCATTTTGGCTAAAGTTGACTTTTTGCTCAAAAGTTGCCATGTTGGGTCAATGGGTTGGTTATTGGTTCAAGGATTGACCATTTTGACCAAAGTTGACGTTTTGGTCAGAGATTGGCATATTTGGTCAATAATTGGTCATTAGGTCAAAAATTGATTATTTTGACCAAAATTGACTTTTTGGTCGAAAGTTAACCAATTGGCTTAATCGGTTTTTCATTGGGTCAACGATTGATCATTTTTACCAAAGTTAACTTTTTGGTCAAAAGTTGACCTGTTGGGTCAATGGGTTGGTCGTTGGGTCAAAAATGGACCATTTTAACCAAAGTTGACCTATTGGGTCAATGGGGTGGTCATTAGGTCAAAAATTGACTATTTTGACCAAAATTGACTTTTTAATCAAAAGTTGACCCAATTGGTCAATGGGTTGGTCATTGAGTCAATGATTGACCCTTTGGCCAAAATTGACCTATTGGGTCAATGGGGGCAAAATTGACTTTTTAGTCAAAGTTAACCTAATTGGTCAATGGTATGGTCGTTGGGTCAATGATTGAACCTTTGACCAAATTTGACCAATTGGGCCAATGGGGTGGTCATTAGGCCAACAATTGCTTATTTTGACAAAAAAATGATTTTTTAGTCAAATGTTGACCCAAATTGTCAATGAGTTTGGTCATTGGGTCAAGGATTGACCATTTTGACAAAGTTGACTTTTTAACCAAAGATTAGCTTATTGGGTCAATAATTAGTCTTTTGGTTAAAATTGACTATTTTGACCAAAATTGACTTTTCAAAAGTTGATGTATTAGGTCATTGGGTCAAGGATGGACAACTTTGACCAAAGTTGACTTTTTGGTCGAAAGTTGATCTATTGTGTCGATGGGTTGGTCATTGGGTCGAGATTGACCATTTTGACCAAAATTGACTTTTGGTCGAGAGTGACTGATTGTGTCAATAATTGCTCAGTAGGTCAAAATTTAACTATTTTGATCAAAATTAAATTTTTCGTCAAAAGTTGACCTATTGGGTCAATGGGTTGGTCATTAGGTCCATGATTGACCATTTTAACCAAATTTTACTTTTTGATTAAAATTTGACCTATTGGGTCAATTGGTTGGTCATTGGGTTTAGGATTGACTATTTTGACCAAAGTTGACTTTTTGGTCAGAGATTGACTTATTGGGTCAATAATTGGCCATTAAGTTAAAAATTGACTATTTTGACCAAAATTGAATTTTTGGTTGAAAGTTTACCCATTGGGTAAACGGGGTGGTCTTTGGGTCAGAAATTGACCATTTTAACCAAGGTTGACTTTTTAATCAAATTTTGACCTATTGGGCCAATGAGTTGGCCATTAGGTCAAGAATTGATAATTTTGACTAAAGTTGAATTTTTGGTCAAAAGTTGGCTTATTTGGTAAATTGGTTGGTCATTGGGTCAAGGATTGACCTTTTTGACTATAGTTGACTTTTTAGTCAGAGATTGACTTATCGGGTCAATAATTGGTCATTAGGAGAAAAATTGACTATTTTGACAAATATTGATTTTTAGGTCAAAAGTTGACATATTGGTCAATGGGTTGATCATCGGGTCAAGGATTGATCATTTTGACCAAAGTTGATTTTTTCAGTCAAAACTTGGCCTATTGGATCAATGGGTTAGTCGTTGAGTCAGAAATTAACCATATCAACAAAAGTTGACCTATTGGGTCAACGGGGGTGGTTATTAGGTCAAAATTTGAGTATTTTAACCAAAATTTACTCTTTGGTTAACAGTTGACCTATTGGGTTAATGGGTTGGTCATTGGGTCAAGGATTGACCATCATGACCAAAGTTGAATTTTTAGTCATAACTTGACCTATTGGATCAGTAGGTTGGTCATTGGGTCGAGGATAGACCAATTTGACCAAAGTTGACTTTTTGGTCAGACATCGCCTTATTGGGTCATTAATTTGTCATTAGGTTAAAAATTAACTATTTTGGCTAAAATTAAATTTTTGGTCAAAAGTTGACCCATTGGGTCAACGGGGTCATCACAGGGACAGAAATTGACCATTTAACCAAATTTAACTTTTTTGTCAAAAGTTGACCTATTGGGTCAATGGGTCGGTCATTGGGTCAAGGATTGACCATTTTGACCAAAGTTAACTTTTTTATCAAAGATTAACATATTGGGTAAATAATTAGTCATTAAGTCAAAGATTGACTATTTTTTCCAAAATTGACTTTTTGTTAAAATTTGACCTATTAGGTCAATGAGTTGGTCATTGGGTCAAGAATTAACCATTTTGACCAAAGTTGACTTTTTTGTCAAAAGTTGACCTATTAGGTCAATGAGTTTGTCATTGGTAAAAAATTAACCATTTTCACCAAAGTTGACTTTTTGGTCAAAAGTTAACCTATTTGCTCAATGACTGGTCATTAGTTAAAAAATTGGCTATTTTGACCAAATTGACTTTTTGGTCAAAATTTGACCTATTGTGTAAATGGGTGGTCTTTGGGTTAAGGTTTGACCATTTTGACCAAAGTTAACTTTTTCATCAAAATTTGACCTATTGGGTCAATGGATTGCTCATTGGGTCAAGGATTGACCATTTTGACCAAAGTTGATTTTTTGCTCAGAGATTGACTTATTGGTTCGATTATTGGTCATTAGGTTAAAAATTAACTATTTTGACAAACATTGACTTTTTGGTCAAAAGGTGACTTATTAGGTTAAGGGGTTGGTCATTTGGTTAAGGATTGACCATCTTGAACAAAGTTGTCTTTTTGGTCGAAAGTTGACTTATTGGGTCAATAGGTTGGTCATTTGGTCGAGGATACATCATTTAGACCAAAGTTGACTTTTTAGTCGGAGATTGTCTTATTGGGTTACGTAATTGGTCATTAGATCAAAAATTAAATATTTTGACCAAAATTGAATTTTTGTTCAAAAGTTAACCCATTGGGTCAACGGGGCGGTCATTGGGTCAAAAAATGTCCATTTTAACCAAAATTGACTTCTTTGTTAAAAGTTGACCTATTGGGTCAATGAGTTGGTCATTAGGTCAAGAATTGAACATTTTGACCAAAGTTAACTTTTTGGTCAAAAGTTGACCTATTGGGTCAATGGGTTTGTCATTTGGTCAGAAGTTGACCATTTTGACAAAAGTTGACTTTTTAGTCAAAAGTTGACATATTGGGATAATGGGCGGTCTTTACGTAAAATATTTTCTATTTTGACCAAAATAGACTTTTTGGTCAAAAGTAGACCTATTGGGTCAACGAGTTGGTCATTGGGTTAAGAATTGATCATTTTGACCGAGGTTGATTCTATGATAAAAAATCAACCTTTTGGGTCGATGAGTTGGTGGTTAGGTCAAGGATTGACCATTTTGACCTAAGTTGACATTTTGGTCAGAGATTGGCTTATTGGGTCAATAATTGGTCATTAGGTCAAAAACTGACTATTTTGACCAAAATTGAATTTTTGGTCGAAAGTTAACCTTTTGGGTCAATGAGTTAGTCATTGGGTCAACAATTGATATTTTTGACCAAAGTTGACTTTTTGCTAAAAAGTTGACTTGTTGGGTTAATGGGTTGGTTATTGGTTCATGTTTTGCGATTTTGACCAAAGTTTACGTTTTGGTCGGGATTGGCATAATGGGTCAATAATTGGTCATTAGGTCAAAAATTGATTATTTTGACCAACATTGACTTTTTGGTCGAAAGTTAACCTATTGGGTCATTGGGTCAAGGACTTACCTTTTTGACCAAAGGTGACTTTTTGGTCAAATGTTGACCTATTGGGTTTATGGGTTGGTCGTTGGGTCAAAAATTGACCATTTGAACCAAAGTTGGCCTATTGGGTCAACGGGGGTGGTCATTAGGTCAACAATTGACTATTTTAGCCAAAATTTACTTTATAGTCAAAAGTTGACCTAATTGGTCAATGGGTTGGTCATTGGGTCAATGATTGACCCTTTGACCAAAGTTGACTTATTGGGTCAATAGGGTGGTCATTAGGTCAACAATTGACTATTTTGACCAAAATTGACTTTTTAGTCAAATGTTGACATAATTAGTCAATGGGTTGGTCATTGGGTCAATGATTGACCCTTTGACCAAAGTTGACCTATTAGGTCAATAGGGTTGTCATTAGGTCAAAAATTGTCTACTTTGACCAAAATTGATTTTTTAGTCAAAAGTTGACGTAATTGGTCAATCGGTAACCGGTCATTGGGTCATGGATTTACCATTTTGACCAAAGTTGACTCTTTAGCTAGAGATTGGCTTATTGCGTCAATAATTGGTCACTAAGTACAAAATTTGACTATTTTGACCAAAATTGACTTTTTAGTCAAAAGTTGACCTATTGGGTCAATGAGTTGGTCATTGGGTCAAGGATTGACCATTTTGACCAAAGTTGACATTTTTATCAAAAGTTGACCTATTGGGTCAATGAGTTGGTTATTGGGTTAAGAATTGACCATTTTGACCAAAGTTGACTTTTTGGTCGGAGATTGACTGATTGTATCAATAATTGGTTAGTAGGACAAAAATTGACTATTTTGACCAAAATTGAATTTTTGGTTAAAAATTGATATATTGGGTTAATGGGTTGGTCATTGGCTCAATGATTGACCATTTTGACCAAATTTGACATATTGAGTCAACAACTGGTCATTAGGTCAAAAATTAACTATTTTGACCAAAATTGACATTTGGTCAAAAGTCGATCTATTTTGTTAGTGGGTTGGTCATTGGGTGAAGGAGTAACCATTTTAACCAAAATTAACTTTTTGTTCAAAGGTTGACCTATTGGGTCAATGTGTTGGTCATTTGGTTAAGGATTAACCATTTTGACTAAAAATAACTTTTTTGTCAAAAGTTAACCTATTAGGTCAATGGGTTGGTCATTGGATCAAAAATTAACTATTTTGACCAAAGTTGACTTTTTGGTCAAACATTGACCTAGTGGGTCAATGGGGTGGTCATTAGGTTAAAAATTGATTTATTTTGACCAAAATTGACATTTTGGTCCAAAGTTAACTATTGCGTCGATGGGTTGGTCATAGGTCGAGGATTGACCATTTTGACTAAAGTTGACTTTTTGGTCGAAAGTTGACCAATTGGATCGATAAGTTGGTCGTTGGGTCGAGGATTGACCATTTTGACCAAAGTTGACTTTTTAGTCGAGTGATTGACTTATTGGGTTAATAATAGGTTATTAGGTCGAAAATTAATTATTTTGACCGAAATTGAATTTTTGATCAAAGTTGATTGGATTGTGTCGATGGGGTGGTCATTGTGTCAGAAATTGACCATTTTAACCAAAGTTGACTTTTTTGTCAAAAGGTTTCCTGTTAGGTCGATGAGGAGGTCATTTGGTCAAAAATTGAAAATTTTACCAAATTAACTTTTTTGGTCAAAAGTTGTCCTTTTGGGTTAATGGGTTGGTCATTGGGTCGAGGATTGATGACGATTTTGATCGAAGTTGACTTTTTGATCAAAAGTTGACCAATTAGGTCAATGGGTTGGTCGTCGGGTCATGGATTGACCATTTTAACAAATGTTGACTTTTGGTATAAAGTTCACTGTTGGGTCAATAATTAGTCATTAGGTCAACAATTGACTATTTGGTCAAAAGGTAACATATTTGGTCAATGAGTTAGTCCTTGGGTTAAGGATTGACCATTATGACCAAAGTTAAGTTTTTTGTCAGAGATTAACTTATTGGGTCAATAATTGGTCATTAGGTCAAAAATTAACTATTTTGACCAAAATTGACTTTAGGTTTAAATTTTGACCTATTGGTCCAATAAGTTGGTCATTGGGTCAAGTATTGACCATATTGGCCAAAGTTGACTTAATGGTTAAAAGTTGACCTATTGAGTCAATGGGTTGGTCATTGGGTCAGAAATTAACCATTTAGACCAAAGTTAACTTTTTGATCAAAAGTTGACGTATTTGGTCAATGGTTGGTCATTAGGTCAAAATAGAGTATTTTGATCAAAATTGACTTTTTGGTCAAAAGTTGACCTATTGGGACAATGGGTTGGTCATTGGGTCAAGGATTGACCATCTTGACCAAAGTTGACTTTTTAATCAAAACTTCACTTATTGTGTCAATGGGTTGCTCATTAGGTCGAGATTGACCTTTTTGACCAAAGTTAACGTTTTGGTCAGAGATTGGCTTATTAGGTCAATAATTGGTCATTAGGTAAAAAAGTGACTATTTTGACCAAAATTGACTTTTTGATCGAAAGTTAACTTTTTAGGTCAATGAGTTGGTTATTGGGTCAATGATTGATCATTTTGACTAAAGTTGACTTTTTGCTCAAAAGTTACCATGTTGGGTCAATGGGTTGGTTATTGGTTCAAGGATTGACCATTTTGACCAAAGTTGACTTTTTGGTCAGAGATTGGCATATTTGCTCAATAATTGGTCATTAGGTCAAAAATTGATTATTTTGACCAAAATTAACTTTTTGGTCGAAAGTTAACCTATTGGCTTAATCGGTTTTTCATTGGGTCAACGTTTGATCATTTTTGCCAATGTTAACTTTTTGGTCAAAAGTTGACCTGTTGGGTCAATGGGTTGGTCGTTGGGTCAAAAATGGACCATTTTAACCAAAGTTGACCTATTGGGTCAATGAGGTGGTCATTAGGTCAAAAATTGATTATTTTGACCAAAATTGACTTTTTAATCAAAAGTTGACCCCATTGGTCAATGGGTTGGTCATTGAGTCAATGATTGACCCTTTGGCCAAAATTGACCTATTGGTTCAATGGGGGCAAAATTGACTTTTTAGTCAAAGTTGACCTAATTGGTCAATGGTTTGGTCATTGGATCAATGATTGAACCTTTCACCAAATTTGACCTATTGGGCCAATGGGGTGGTCATTAGGCCAACAATTGCCTATTTTGACAAAAATGATTTTTTAGTCAAATGTTGACCCAAATTGTCAATGAGTTTGGTCATTGGGTCAAAGATTGACCATTTTGACAAAGTTGACTTTTTAGCCAGAGATTAGCTTATTGGGTCGATAATTGGTCTTTAGGTTAAAATTGACTATTTTGACCAAAATTGACTTTTCAAAAGTTGACCTATTAGGTCATTGGGTCAAGGATGGACAACTTTGACCAAAGTTGACTTTTGGTCAAAAGTTGACCTATTGTGTCAATGGGTTGGTCATTGGGTCAAGGATTGACCATTTTGACCAAAATTGACTTTTTGGTCAGAGAGTGACTGATTGTGTCAATAATTGGTCAGTAGGTCAAAATTTAACTATTTTGATCAAAATTAAATTTTTCGTCAAAAGTTGACCTATTGGGTCAATGGGTTGGTCATTGGGTCCATGATTGACCATTTTAACCAAATTTTACTTTTTGATTAAAATTTTACCTATTGGGTCAATTAGTTGGTCATTGGGTCAAGGATTGACTATTTTGACCAAAGTTGACTTTTTGGTCAGAGATTGACTTATTGGGTCAATAATTGGCCATTAAGTTAAAAATTGACTATTTTGACCAAAATTGAATTTTTGGTTGAAAGTTTACCCATTAGGTAAACGGGGTGGTCTTTGGGTTAGAAATTGACCATTTTAACCAAAGTTGACTTTTTAGTCAAATTTTGACCTATTAGGCCAATGAGTTGGCCATTAGGTCAACAATTAACAATTTTGACTAAAGTTAAATTTTTGGTCAAAAGTTGGCTTATTTGGTAAATTGGTTGGTCATTGGGTCAAGGATTGACCTTTTTGACCAATGTTGACCTTTTAGTCAGAGATTGACTTATCGGGTCAATAATTGGTCATTAGGAGAAAAATTGACTATTTTGACAAATATTGATTTTTAGGTCAAAAGTTGACATATTAGTCAATGGGTTGGTCATCAGGTCAAGGATTGATCATTTTGACCAAAGTTGAATTTTTCAGTCAAAACTTGGCCAATTGGATCAATGGGTTAGTCGTTGAGTCAGAAATTAACCATATCAACAAAAGTTGACCTATTGGGTCAATGGGGGTGGTTATTAGGTCAAAATTTGACTATTTTGACCAAAATTTACTCTTTGGTTAACAGTTGACCTATTGGGTTAATGGGTTGGTCATTGGGTCAAGGATTGACCATCATGACCAAAGTTGAATTTTTAGTCATAACTTGACCTATTGGGTCAGTGGGTTGGTCATTGGGTCAAGGATTGACCAATTTAACCAAAGTTAACTTTTTGGTCAGACATTGCCTTATTGGGTCATTAATTGGTCATTTGGTTAAAAATTAACTATTTTGGCTAAAAAAGAATTATTGGTCAAAAGTTGACCGATTGGGTCAACGGGGTAATCATAGGGACAGAAATTGTCCATTTAACCAAATTTGACTTTTTTTGTCAAAAGTTGACCTATTGGGTCAATGGGTCGGTCATTGGGTCAAGGATTGACCATTTTGACCAAAGTTGACTTTTTTATCAAAGATTAACATATTGGGTAAATAATTGGTCATTAAGTCAAAGATTGACTATTTTTTCCAAAATTGACTTTTTGTTAAAATTTGACCTATTAGGTCAATGAGTTGGTCATTGGGTCAAGAATTAACCATTTTGACCAAAGTTGACTTTTTTTGTCAAAAGTTGACCTATTAGGTCAATGGGTTTGTCATTGGTAAAAAATTAACCATTTTCACCAAAGTTGACTTTTTGGTCAAAAGTTAACCTATTTGCTCAATGACAGGTCATTAGTTAAAAAATTGGCTATTTTGACCAAATTGACTTTTTGGTCAAATTTTGACCTATTGGGTAAATGGGAGGTCATTGGGTCAAGGTTTGACCATTTTGACCAAAGTTAACTTTTTGATCAAAATTTGACCTATTGGGTCAATGGATTGCTCATTGGGTCAAGGATTGACCATTTTGACTAAAGTTGATTTTTTGCTCAGAGATTGACTTATTGGTTCAATTATTGGTCATTAGGTAAAAAATTAACAATGTAGACAAACATTGACTTTTTGGTCAAAAGGTGACCTATTAGGTTAAGGGGTTGGTCATTTGGTTAAGGATTGACCATCTTGAACAAAGTTATCTTTTTGGTCAAAAGTTGACCTATTGGGTCAATAGGTTGGTCATTTGGTCAAGGATACATAATTTAGACCAAAGTTGACTTTTTAGTCAGAGATTGTCTTATTGGGTCTGTAATTGGTCATTAGATCAAAAATTAAATATTTTAACCAAAATTGAATTTTTGTTCAAAAGTTAACCCATTGGGTCAACGGGGCGGTCATTGGGTCAAAAATTGTCCATTTTGACCAAAATTGACTTCTTTGTTAAAAGTTGACCTATTGGGTCAATGAGTTGGTCATTAGGTCAAGAATTGAACATTTTGACCAAAGTTAACTTTTTGGTCAAAAGTTGACCTATTGGGTCAATGGGTTTGTCATTAGGTCCGAAGTTGACCATTTTGACAAAAGTTGACTTTTTAGTCAAAAGTTTACATATTGGGATAATGGGCGGTCTTTACGTAAAATATTTTCTATTTTGACCAAAATAGACTTTTTGATCAAAAGTTGACATATTAGGTCAACGAGTTGGTCATTGGGTTAAGAATTGATCATTTTGACCAAGGTTGATTCTTTGATAAAAAATCAACCTTTTGGGTCAATGAGTTGGTGGTTGGGTCAAGGATTGACCATTTTGACCTAAGTTGACATTTTGGTCAGAGATTGGCTTTTTGGGTCAATAATTGGTCATTAGGTCAAAAACTGACTATTTTGACCAAAATTGACTTTTTGGTCGAAAGTTAACCTTTTGGGTCAATGAGTTAGTCATTGGGTCAACGATTGATCTTTTTGACCAAAGTTGTCTTTTTGCTAAAAAGTTGACCTGTTGGGTTAATGGGTTGGTTATTGGTTCATGTTTTGACGATTTTGACCAAAGTTTACGTTTTGGTCAGGATTGGCATAATGGGTCAATAATTGATCATTAGGTCAAAAATTGATTATTTTGACCAACATTGACTTTTTGGTCGAAAGTTAACCTATTGGGTCATTGGGTCAAGGACTTACCTTTTTGACCAAAGTTGACTTTTTGGTCAAATGTTGACCTATTGGGTCTATCGGTTGGTCGTTGGGTCAAAAATTGACCATTTGAACCAAAGTTGGCCTATTGGGTCAACGGGGGTGGTCATTAGGTCAACAATTGACTATTTTAGCCAAAATTGACTTTATAGTCAAAAGTTGACCTAATTGGTCAATGGGTTGGTCATTGGGTCAATGATTGACCCTTTGACCAAAGTTGACTTATTGGGTCAATAGGGTGGTCATTAGGTCAACAATTGACTATTTTGACCAAAATTGACTTTTTAGTCAAATGTTGACATAATTAGTCAATGGGTTGGTCATTGGGTCAATGATTGACCCTTTGACCAAAGTTGACCTATTAGGTCAATAGGGTTGTCATTAGGTCAAAAATTGTCTACTTTGACCAAAATTGATTTTTTAGTCAAAAGTTGACGTAATTGGTCAATGGGTTGGTCATTGGGTCATGGATTTACCATTTTGACCAAAGTTGACTCTTTAGCTAGAGATTGGCTTATTGCGTCAATAATTGGTCACTAAGTACAAATTTGACTATTTTGACCAAAATTGACTTTTTAGTCAAAAGTTGACCTATTGGGTCAATGAGTTGGTCATTGGGTCAAGGATTGACCATTTTGACCAAAGTTGACTTTTTTATCAAAACTCGACCTATCGGGTCGATGAGTCTAGTTATCAGGTTAAGAATCGACCATTTTGACCAAAGTTGGCTTTTTGGTCAGAGATTGACTGATTGTATCAATAATTGGTTAGTAGGACAAAAATTGACTATTTTGACCAAAATTGAATTTTTGGTTAAAAATTGATATATTGGGTTAATGGGTTGGTCATTGGCTCAATGATTGTCCATTTTGACCAAATTTGACATATTGAGTCAACAACTGGTCATTAGGTCAAAAATTAACTATTTTGACCAAAATTGACATTTGGTCAAAAGTCGATCTATTTTGTTAGTGGGTTGGTCATTGGGTGAAGGAGTAACCATTTTAACCAAAATTAACTTTTTGTTCAAAGGTTGACCTATTGGGTCAATGTGTTGGTTATTTGGTTAAGGATTGACCATTTTGACCAAAAATAACTTTTTTGTCAAAAGTTAACCTATTAGGTCAATGGGTTGGTCATTGGATCAAAAATTGACTATTTTGACCAAAGTTGACTTTTTGGTCAAACAATGGGGTGGTCATTAGGTTAAAAATTGACTATTTTGACCAAAATTGACATTTTGGTCCAAAGTTGACCTATTGCGTCAATGGGTTGGTCATAGGTCAAGGATTGACCATTTTGACCAAAGTTGACTTTTTAGTCAGTGATTGACTTATTGGGTTAATAATAGGTCATTAGGTCAAAAATAGATTATTTTGACCAAAATTGAATTTTTGATCAAAAGTTGACCGATTGTGTCAATGGGGTGGTCATTGTGTCAGAAAATGACCATTTTGATCAAAGTTGACATTTTTGTCAAAAGGTTTCCTGTTAGGTCAATGAGGTGGTCATTTGGTCAAAAATTGAAAATTTTGACCAAAATTATCTTTTTGGTTAAAAGTTGTCCTTTTGGATTAATGGGTTGGTCGTTGGGTCAAGAATTGAAGACCATTTTGACCAAAGTTGTCTTTTTGATCAAAAGTTGACCAATTAGGTCGATGGGTTGTTCATTGGGTCGAGGATTGACCATTTTAACAAATGTTCACTTTTGGTATAAAGTTCACCTGTTGGGTCAATAATTAGTCATTAGGTCAACAATTGACTATTTGGTCAAAAGGTAACATATTTGGTCAAGGAGTTAGTCCTTGGGTTGGATTGGCCATTATGACCAAAGTTGACTTTTTTGTCAGAGATTAACTTATTGGGTCAATAATTGGTCATTAGGTCAAAAATTAACTATTTTGACCAAAATTGACTTTATGTTTAAATTTTGACCTATTGGTCCAATAAGTTGGTCATTGGGTCAAGTATTGACCATATTGGCCAAAGTTGAATTATTGGTTAAAAGTTGACCTATTGAGTCAATGGGTTGGTCATTGGGTCAGAATTTAACCATTTAGACCAAAGTTAACTTTTTGATCAAAAGTTGACGTATTTGGTCAATGTTGGTCATTAGGTCAAAAATAGAGTATTTCGATCAAAATTGACTTTTTGGTCAAAAGTTGACCAATTGGGACAATGGGTTGGTCATTGGGTCAAGGATTGACCATCTTGACCAAAGTTGACTTTTTAATCAAAACTTCACTTATTGTGTCAATGGGTTGCTCATTGGGTCAAGGATTGACCTTTTTGACCAAAGTTAACGTTTTGGTCAGAGATTGGCTTATTAGGTCAATAATTGGTCATTAGGTAAAAAAGTGACTATTTTGACCAAAATTGACTTTTTGATCGAAAGTTAACTTTTTAGGTCAATGAGTTGGTCATTGGGTCAACGATTGATCATTTTGACTAAAGTTGACTTTTTGCTCAAAAGTTGCCATGTTGGGTCAATGGGTTGGTTATTGGTTCAAGGATTGACCATTTTGATCAAAGTTGACGTTTTGGTCAGAGATTGGCATATTTGGTCAATAATTGGTCATTAGGTCAAAAATTGATTATTTTGACCAAAATTGACTTTTTGGTCGAAAGTTAACCTATTGGCTTAATCGGTTTTTCATTGGGTCAACGATTGATCACTTTTACCAAAGTTAACTTTTTGGTCAAAAGTTGACCTGTTGGGTCAATGGGTTGGTCGTTGGGTCAAAAATTGACCATTTTAACCAAAGTTGACCTATTGGGTCAATGGGGTGGTCATTAGGTCAAAAATTGACTTTTTAATCAAAAGTTGACCTAATTGGTCAATGGGTTGGTCATTGAATCAAATATTGACCCTTTGGCCAAAGTTGACCTATTGGGGCAAAATTGACTTTTTAGCCAAAAGTTGACCTAATTGGTCAATGGTTTGGTCATTGGGTCAATGATTGAACCTTTGACCAAATTTGACCTATTGGGCCAATGGGGTGGTCATTAGGCCAACAATTGCCTATTTTGACAAAAAATGATTTTTTAGTCAAATGTTGACCCAAATTGTCAATGAGTTTGGTCATTGGGTCAAGGATTGACCATTTTGACAAAGTTGACTTTTTAACCAAAGATTAGCTTATTGGGTCAATAATTAGTCTTTTGGTTAAAATTGACTATTTTGACCAAAATTAACTTTTCAAAAGTTGATGTATTAGGTCATTGGGTCAAGGATGGACAACTTTGACCAAAGTTGACTTTTTGGTCAAAAGTTGACCTATTGTGTCAATGGGTTGGTCATTGGGTCAAGGATTGACCATTTTAACCAAAATTGACTTTTTGGTCAGAGAGTGACTGATTGTGTCAATAATTGGTTAGTAGGTCAAAATTTAACTATTTTGATCAAAATTAAATTTTTCGTCAAAAGTTGACCTATTGGGTCAATGGGTTGGTCATTGGGTCCATGATTGACCATTTTAACCAAATTTTACTTTTTGATTAAAATTTGACCTATTGGGTCAATTGGTTGGTCATTGGGTCAAGGATTGACTATTTTGACCAAAGTTGACTTTTTGGTCAGAGATTGACTTATTGGGTCAATAATTGGCCATTAAGTTAAAAATTGACTATTTTGACCAAAATTGAATTTTTGGTTGAAAGTTTACCTATTGGAGTAAACGGGGTGAGTCTTTGGGTCGAAATTGACCATTTTAACCAAAGTTGACTTTTTAGTCAAATTTTGACCTATGGGCCAATGAGTTGGCCATTAGGTCAAGAATTGACAATTTTGACTAAAGTTGAATTTTTGGTCAAAAGTTGGCTTATTTGGTAAATTGGTTGGTCATTGGGTCAAGGATTGACCATTTTGACCAAAGTTGACTTTTTAGTCAGAGATTGACTTATCGGGTCAATAATTGGTCATTAGGTGAAAAATTGACTATTTTGACAAATATTGATTTTTAGGTCAAAAGTTGACATATTGGTCAATGGGTTGGTCATTAGGTCAAGGATTGATCATTTTGACCAAAGTTGACTTTTTCAGTCAAAACTTGGCCTATTGGATCAATGGGTTAGTCGTTGAGTCAGAAATTAACCATATCAACAAAAGTTGACCTATTGGGTCAATGGGGGTGGTTATTAGGTCAAAATTTGACTATTTTGACCAAAATTTACTCTTTGGTTAACAGTTGACCTATTGGGTTAATGGGTTGGTCATTGGGTCAAGGATTGACCATCATGACCAAAGTTGAATTTTTAGTCATAACTTGACCTATTGGGTCAGTGGGTTGGTCATTGGGTCAAGGATAGACCAATTTAACCAAAGTTAACTTTTGGTCAGACATTGCCTTATTGGGTCATTAATTGGTCATTTGGTTAAAAATTAACTATTTTGGCTAAAAATGAATTTTTGGTCAAAAGTTGACCGATTGGGTCAACGGGGTAATCATAGGGACAGAAATTGACCATTTAACCAAATTTAACTTTTTTGTCAAAAGTTGACCTATTAGGTCAATGGGTCCGTCATTAGGTCGAGGAATGGCCATTTTGACCAAAGTTGACTTTTTTATCAAAATTTATCCTATTGGGTCAATAATTGGTCTTTAAGTCAAAACTTGACTATTTTGACCAAAATTGACTTTTTGTTAAAATTTGACCTATTAGGTCAATGAGTTGGTCATTGGGTCAAGAATTAACCATTTTGACCAAAGTTGACTTTTTTTGTCAAAAGTTGACCTATTAGGTCAATGGGTTTGTCATTGGTCAAAAATTAATCATTTTCACCAAAGTTGACTTTTTGGTCAAAAGTTAACCTATTTGCTCAATGACTGGTCATTAGTTAAAAAATTGGCTATTTTGACCAAATTGACTTTTTGGTCAAAATTTGACCTATTGGGTAAATGGGTGGTCATTGGGTCAAGGTTTGACCATTTTGACCAAAGTTAACTTTTTGATCAAAATTTGACCTATTGGATTCGATGGATTGCTCATTGGGTCAAGGATTGACCATTTTGACCAAAGTTGATTTTTTGCTCAGAGATTGACTTATTGGTTCAATTATTGGTCATTAGGTTAAAAATTAACTATTTTGACAAACATTGACTTTTTGGTCAAAAGGTGACCTATTAGGTTAAGGGGTTGGTCATTTGGTTAAGGATTGACCATCTTGAACAAAGTTGTCTTTTTGGTCAAAAGTTGACCTATTGGGTCAATAGGTTGGTCATTTGGTCAAGGATACATCATTTAGACCAAAGTTGACTTTTTAGTCAGAGATTGTCTTATTGGGTTTGTAATTGGTCATTAGATCAAAAATTAAATATTTTGACCAAAATTGAATTTTTGTTCAAAAGTTAACCCATTGGGTCAACGGGGCGGTCATTGGTTCAAAAATTATCGATTTTGACCAAAATTGACTTCTTTATTAAAAGTTGACCTATTGGGTCAATGAGTTGGTCATTAGGTCAAGAATTGAACATTTTGACCAAAGTTAACTTTTTGGTCAAAAGTTGACCTATTGGGTCAATGGGTTTGTCATGAGGTCAGAAGTTGACCATTTTGACAAAAGTTGACTTTTTAGTCAAAAGTTTACATATTGGGATAATGGGCGGTCTTTACGTAAAATATTTTCTATTTTGACCAAAATAGACTTTTTGGTCAAAAGTTGACCTATTGGGTCAACGAGTTGGTCATTGGGTTAAGAATTGATCATTTTGACCAAGGTTGATTCTTTGATAAAAAATCAACCTTTTGGGTCAATGAGTTGGTGGTTGGGTCAAGGATTGACCATTTTGACCTAAGTTGACATTTTGGTCAGTGATTGGCTTATTGGGTCAATAATTGGTCATTAGGTCAAAAACTGACTATTTTGACCAAAATTGACTTTTTGGTCGAAAGTTAACCTTTTGGGTCAATGAGTTAGTCATTGGGTCAACGATTGATCTTTTTGACCAAAGTTGACTTTTTGCTAAAAAGTTGACCTGTTGGGTTAATGGGTTGGTTATTGGTTCATGTTTTGACGATTTTGACCAAAGTTTACGTTTTGGTCAGGATTGGCATAATGGGTCAATAATTGGTCATTAGGTCAAAAATTGATTATTTTGACCAACATTGACTTTTTGGTCGAAAGTTAACCTATTGGGTCAATAGGTTGGTCATTAGGTCAAGGATTGATCATTTTAACCAAAGTTGACTTTTTAGTGAAAAGTTGACCTATTGGGTCAATGGGTTAGTCATTGGGTAAAAACTTGACCATATCAACAAAACTTGAGCTATTGGGTCAATGGGGTGGTTATTAGATAAAAAATTGACTATTTTTTACCAAAATTGTCTTTTTGGTCAACAGTTGATCTATTGGGTTAATGGGTTGGTCATTGGGTCAAGGATTGACCATTTTGACCAAAGTTGACATTTTAGGTTTAGGACTGCGTAGCGACTGGCAACTGCGACGGTGAATTTTTCGTCGTTTGGTTTGCAGCTTCGCGTTGAAAGCTGGGAGAAAGCAGAATGAAAGCCAGCTGCAGTAATACCCTCACGGCCCGCGTTCGCCCCGTAAATTTTTCATCCTTACCCCTTTTTTCCCTTACACCCTAACGGTGCCCCTCTGCTTCCCTCATGACTGCATCCTCTTCTTCTTCCCTAGCCCTTCGATCTCCAAATCTCTGGTAAAAAATGAGGCATTCTCTTCTTCTACTTATAGATCCGAGAGATGTGATGAATTTTTTTTGAATTTTTTTCCTCTACTTCCTCCCATCTTCTCCCCATCTCCTCCCTGTTTCTATATTATTCCTTATAGATTTTGGTGGATCTATAAATTAGAGAGTGTATGAAATATTTTATGGAGGTTTACGGCGTTATTGTGCTTTGCGGGCTTCGTTCTCCTCCCCTCACCTTTTTGCTACCTTCTTCCTTCTGTGGATTAACAAATTGTTTAGGTTTTTAAAATCATTATGTTCATATGGTTTGTTAACTCGTATAAAATTCTTTATGAATGGCTTTAGGGTTAGCTTTGTGAAGCATTGAATGGATTGGTTTTTCTGGATTTGTTAGCTCCTAAGAATAGCTTTATCTTTTTTCTGCTTTGTAAGCTCCTTCGTTTTGGCTTTGTGAATGTGGCAATGGATTTGCAATGCAATGGTTTGTTCTTCCATTTCTTTTTTAATGGAAACCTTTGCAGACACAAGTCAAACATGTTTTTTTTCCTCCTGTATGTGAATGCCTTCGCATTAGGTTAAAGAATAGAAATTTCTTACATCCTTGCTTATTATCTTGCTCCCAAGTTGAAATGAAATTGAGGTGGGGGTTGTTTGGATGGAATTGACGATTGCTACAAAGTTCAAATGGGTGGAAAATTGGAATATATGCTTGCGGTTAGTGTACAGATATGTCTAATTGGAATATATGCTTCATTCATACATAATTTCAGGAAAAAAGTACAGCTCCCTTGGTTCTCAGTTTGGATGAAAGGGATTACAAAACTTGATTAGAAATGGAATGCCGTTCCTAGCTATATGCTTCAATATGCTTTTTTCAGGACCACTTCCAGTTAAAAAAGTACAATTCTCATTACATTCCTCAATAGCTATGGTTTTAGGATTGGCTTTATGAAGCATTAAATGGATTGGTTTTTCTGGTTTGTAAGCTCATAAGAATAGCTTTAAGAATGGTTTTTCTGTTTTGGTTTGTAAGCTCTTAAAAATTGTTTTTCTGGTTTGTATGCTCCTAAGAATATCATTAAAACATTACATTTGTGGAATTTATGAGGATAAGGCAGTTTATGGGGAGAGCTGCTTCTTTGGTTTTTCTGCATTTACGTGGAGAGCTATTTCTCTGATAGTGCATTATGTTTTAAATGGTATTGTGAACGTGTTTCACTATTGGGGTATTGGGCTTGGGAGCATTGTTAACAACTATGTTGAACATCCTCATTTTTGTGTTTTGTAAGCATATGAACTTTTAAAGATGATTGGGATTGAAAGTGTTTCAAATATTTCATGTTTTCAATAGCCTCATATATCTCAAACTCATTTAAAAGCATTTCAGATGCATTGGTTTCTTGTTGGAGTTTCGGTGTTGCTGTTGGTTTGCTGTGGGAGTTTGGGAAAGCATAATCCTGTATTGGCATGATCTGGATGGCGTGATCTGGATGGCATAATCCTGTATGGCTTATGAAACAAAATTTCTTATGTTGCTCGGTTTAAAAGGCTCGGTCCTGCTTCTCAAGTTCTTCATTATGCATTTTTTTGGTTTCTTTTTTGTTTCTATTTGGATGGATGGAATTTCACAAATGTCAGGTGATTCTAAAATTTGAATGTGTTCCATTTCAATATTTTATTTAGCTTAGTGTAACATGGCCAGTAAGGGGAAGGAAATTGGTCCACCTGCAATGTGGGAAAAGGAGATAAAATATCTTTTTTATGATCTCTGCATAAAAGGGATAGAGTTGGGGAATAGACCATCCACATTTCTCAATTAAGAAGGTTGAGAAAACATTGTTAAAAATTTTAAAGAAAAACTAGGAGGACGAATGATAAGGTGCAGATGAAAAATAAATGGGATCAGCTCAAAAAGGATTAGAAGACTTCGAAAGATTTAAAACGTGGGTGTACAGGCCTTGGTTGGAATCCGGTTTAGCGCACCATAGATGCATCGGAGGAGTGGTGGGCAAAACGACTTGCGGTTAGTATATACATTCATTTCTTACAATTTCAAATGTATATACAATTTTTACTTAATTTTAACTGATCCAATTTTGTCTTAGGTCATTCTTGTTGCTAGGAAATTAAAACTGAATGGATTTGAACCCGTACTTGAGGAGAAGATGGATAAGATGTTTGAGGGTATCATCGCCACGGGCAAGCATGCATGTGCACCTGGCGAGGTTGGATTTGCTGAGACCCAGGAGAATGTGGCGGTCAGTCTATCAGATGATTCTCCTGCACTGCCTAGCCCTGGGCATACTGAGCTTTAGTCAATGAATCGATCAAAGCGCTCTTGCTTTGAAGGTAGGAAGAAGAGTGGAGCTGCCTCATACACCACTCAACTCTCTTACTTGGTTGAATCTTCAAATGATGCACCGCATAAAGTGCAGAAATCCTCAGTTAATGAGGTGGTTTCAATTTTGGAGGAGGATGAGATATAATAGATGATGATGATCTATACTACTTGCAGTTGAGCTGCTATAGGATTCAGTACACAGGGATTTATTCATGGAAATATCTAAAAAATGTAGGGTGAAGTACCTACGACATTTTTATCACAGGAGGAACATGTAACTTCGGTCCAATTTGTAATTTAATTTGCATATTTGGACATCTACTTATTTTTACTGAACTTCTGGTTGGCTGTATGTTTAATTGAACGATGTATTCTAAACATAACGCAATTTAGATTTCAAACATAATTTTGTTTCGTCTCTTTCATATTGTTTTGAAAAGTACTTAAATTATGCATATGAATTGCTTAGTGATTTGAATTTTTTTTATTAAATACACAGTAAGATCTAATATGGATCCAAAAGAACATCATCGTAGGAGGAGAAACACAGCAATAAACTTGGCAATCGAGTACTACAACACCAACATTGAATGTCCCCGATGTTACACCAAAGTTGACCTATTGGGTCAATGGACGGTCATTAAGTCAAAAATTGACTATATTGACCAAAATTGACTTTTTAGTCAAAAGTTGACCTATTGGGTCAATGGGTTGGTCATTCGATTAAAAATTGACTATATCGACCAAAACTGGCTTTTTGGTCAAAAGTTGACCTGTTGTGTCAATGGATTTGTCATTGGGTCAAGGATTGCGCATTTTAACCAAAGTTTATTTTTTGGTGAAAAGTTGACCTATTGAGTCAATGGATTGGTCATTGGGTCAAAGATTGACCATTTTGACCAAAGTTGACTTTTTGGTTAGATATTAACTTATTGGGTCAATAATTGGTTATTATGTCAAAAATTGATTATTTTGACCAAAAATAAATTTTTTATCAAAAGTTCACATATTGTGTCATTGGGGTGGTCCTTGAGTCAGAAATTGACCATTTTGTAAGGCTGCTGCCAATTCTTTCAATTTTTGTTCAAGACGATTGATTTATTCATCTCGTTGTCGAATGACGGATCATAATTCTCCAGTAATATTTTCTTCATTGTGAGGAGATATTTCCCAAGCAGCACTAGATCGTGTTTCTGCGATGTTTATTTTTATAAACTCTTGGCTGTGCTGGTTATAAGAATTTTCTTTTCTTTGTGAAGCTAATTGTTTAATGTTATCTCTTAATTTCTCCAATCTATCCTCAATTGTTTTACCAGGACTCTTTTCATGGGTATTGTTTTCCGAAATATCCATAGGAGCATCAATGATACTAGAAGTTCCATCTAAAACATCTTGTTTCCTTGCATTCTTTTTTAATTTAGAGTTATGCTTTTTTGATTGTGATTGGTCTCCATCTCATATCTTGTGCACAAGAGTCTTCATCTTTTTTGATGTTTCTTCAGCTTCCAAAAGTAATTTATTGTGTTTTATACTGTTTGTCAAAGTAACTATCTCTTTCATTTTTTATTTTGAATGGAGATTAGTTTATACTAGAGTATTTTGACAATAAATGGACTTATCATATTCAAGGAATTTTTTTTTTCATGGTAGTGGTAACTGCACATCCCATTTTATCCAATAACTTGGAAATTGAACATCTATTGTTCCGTGCTAATCGTTTGAATACAGTTTGTATTGTTTGGATAGGTGGAGAATTTTCTTCTTTTAAAGACGGATACATACCCTTATTATAATCGACAGGTACGGGATGGAATTCAGTTTCTTCCGAATGGTATGTATTTTCTTTATATCCAACGAGGGTAAACTTTTCAATTTCATCTTCATTTAGATTTTTATTCTTTCTTTCAGTATGAGTTAAAGGAACGGTTTTGGAACTATATCCAAACTTCTACATTAATCTTGGAATATTGTCTTCTTGTTCTTCATAAAGTCATTTCCCTTTATTATTAACTTCCTCAAAGCTATATTGTTCCATAAGAAGTTGTTGAGATAAAAGAAAAGGTTCTATTATGGAAAATATGGAAAATTTCTATTATGATGGGAGGATTATTCCAAATATATTCGACTTTGTCATCGAATATTCCGAATCTATTTTTTTGAAAGTAAGCGGCTTCATTAAATGGTAAATTCAGATCTTGGAAATAAGAAATGTCTGAATTAGGAGAATCCATAGCAGTTTTCTATCAAAGTCCAGAGAAATCTTATGTTAAAATTTTATGATAGACTTGTCTATGAACAGAAATCATTATTATTTTATCGAAAACAGCTCTTTTAAAAGAGCTAGAAGAGATGATATTGTTTGTTGAATGATATTTTAAAAAACAAGTATTTTAACAGAAGATGAGGAGAAAGAATCTATAATGATCAAATCCCCAGCGAAGTCGCCACTCTCTTTTCGGTGATGGAAACTCATTGCTTCCGAATGTCGCCAATTCTTGGACATTGTGTCAAGTGTCAAGGAGTCGCTAATCTATTTATATTGCCCTAGTCTTTAATCCCCTTTTGTAAAGGGTGAGAGAAAAGGAACAAAAAAGACAATCACAAGAAAAGGTAATGTGGTATCTTTTTAGGGAGAACTCAAGAATGTGCTTATCCTACTAGGAAAAATTGCAAGTCTGGTAACCAGATGTTGACCTCATTTTTGATGAGGTCTTCTCTTCTTCTCTTTAGTACTTAGGATCTAGCCTTAGGCTTTTCCTTTGACTATCTTAGAGGACTAGAATTGGGATCCACCATCTAGAATTTTAAACCACTTCTTAACTCCTCGCAAACTCCACAAACTTGATCGTAGACCCCTAATCACCTAGAGGGTTGAAATCAAATGTGGAAGTTTAAAGGATGAGTTCCTATAGGACTCTTTGGCCTTAGGACTGCCCTGGGTAGCCTGGTCTGGTGAAGGGTTGACTTGCACACACACTACACTTTCACACACCTCCTAAGAACACACCCATACCTGACTTGACCTCCTGACTCATGTAGGTGATTCACATGGATGGTCCTTAACCCCTAAGCCCTTGGCTAAGAGGGTTAGGAACAACATAGTGAGTGCCTCAAAATGAGTCCCTTCATGGCTCATGTGGGCTTGATATGGCTTCATGGCTCAACAAAAATGATTTCATTTCACTTACATCCACCCAATCTTCCATTTTCCAAATTTTCAATTTTTGACCCCAGGGACCCTACACCCACCAACCCTACCAAATGCCCTTGAAACTACCCAAAATCCTCCAAAATTTCCAAATTACCCAAAAT
>CM040425.1:114890368-114950329 GCA_022702705.1 Papilionanthe hookeriana x Papilionanthe teres
TAGAGAAGTCAAAATGAAAATTTGGACACTTAGCAGACCTGTGCTAAATTGAGCACTGGCGGCTAAGCGCCGACTAGTTGGCGCTTAGGCACCACAGTTATAAAAAAAACGTGAAAAATGAGGTTCTAGAAGCTTAGATCGTGTGGGAGTAGTTTTGGAAGTTATTTTGGAGTTTTAAAACGTCTTGGGGTAGTTTTAGCAATTCCCAAGTCTATAAAAAGGACCTGATTTAAGAGAAACACTTGCCCCAAGTCCTATTTTTATTTCTAAGTATTAAGAAGAGAGTTTTAAGTGCATCATATCTTTCTGAGAGAATGAGATGAAGAAGAAGCAAGATTATGATAAGAGTAAGTTCATTAGTGATAGTGCTAAAGAGTTATTAATGGATATCTCGCTGTTAGTTATCAAGGGATTGCAGAAATGATTGCAAATATTGAAGCCCGAGTGACTTCAATGGAAGCAAAGATCAATGACAGTAACCTACATTTATAGCACTTGGGATGGCAACTCAAGATGCAATTAGATCATTCAAGATACGTGAAAGAAGAAAATAAGGCGATGTTTCTGAAGAACAAATGGATTGAAGAAGAAGATGTAGGAATGAACAATTATCGCCCGTTTTATCAAATTTAATTTCCAGAAGGGTCAAATGAGAATAATAGTGGTCCTGTATATAACCCACCTAATGGAGAATGGAATTAAGAGTGCTTTGTTCTTATTTGTTTAGTGTTCTTATGTGTTATGTTTAGAGTTCATGTGTGTTATGTTTGGTGTGTTTAGTGTTTATATTTAAGTAATAACTAAGCCTGATGATGTGACGGTTACATCTTAGAGATGTATACTTATCAGTTTGAGATTAAAGTCTCTTATATTTAGAGAATTTCATCCTTTATGTGTGGATAGAATGTTTAGAATTGTATTAAGTGTTATGTTTGTTTTAATATAAGTTTACGTTTGTGTGAAATTTGTGTGGAACCAATGGATAATAAATTTTGATTTGGAGTATTGAAAGATTTATGAGGGGAGAAATAATTATTCTGGAGTAATTAAGGGTGATTAACCAAGTGATTTAGTGCATAAAACTTAATTGTGAAAATCTAGGTATTGGCGGCTTAGCGCCAAAGTGCCAGTGCTTAAGTGCCAGATTTCGCGGCTAAGCGCCGAGAGTTCGCTTTTAGGCACCAGTTCGCGAAAATTGGTTCCCAACAGTTAAAAACCGGAAAATTACCATTTTTAAACCACCCCATCGTCTTCAACCTTCGGTTTATCGCGAAAGAGGAGCATAGGGCATCATATTGTGGATCATTTAAGAGCCGATCTCAACAAAAAATTGTTAGATTTGGATTCCTTGAGGTAAGAGCACTACTCCTAAGTAAAAATTTTTTATTTTCACCACGTATTTTGAGTACATTTTGGAAAATCTTAAAATCACTATTCATGGTGAAAATTTAAGGAAAAACTTGAGAAATTGCTTGGATTTAGTGACAATATCTTTTGGAAGATAATTTAGCAAGTTTAGTTTGATTTTGGAATTTATGTCGATTTTTTCAAGAAATTTTAGAGATGGCTCCAAGTCAAAACGTGCACGAGAAAAGACAAGATTTGATTCTGACAAATTTGTTAGTATGAGGGCTGAGGAACGATAGGTCGATGCATTGCAGTCACGTAAGTTGATTCCGAGTGTGTGTTTAGTAAACCGGGAGACGTGACTTGAAGATATGATTGCTAGAAGGAGCCGGGAGAATTACCGTTGCTTCTCAGTTATTCTTGTTGTTTCTATGGTCAGAGAATTTTATGCAAATTTGCCTGCTGTAGAAGAGAATCAAGTGATGGTTAGGATGCATGAGTTCAACTTTTCTTCTAGAGCAATCAACACTTTTTATGGACTACCTCCTGACATGTTCTATTTTTATTCTAACTATCGTCCTACGGAAGGAGAATTAGATGAGATCATAAAATTTTTGACTGATGGAAGAGGATTTTGGAAAATAACAAATGATAGAAGAGTGAACTTTCCTGCTTCCAAATTGAATGCCATTTCTAAGGCGTGGCATTATTTTACTCATCTAAATTGTTACCTTCGAGTCATACTAGTGAAGTAACAATAGAAAGAGCTGTGTTGAACCATTCCATTCAGCAAGGGAAGCCTATTGACATTGGAGGTATAATTTATGATTATGTTTTAAACTATGCTAGATCAACCACTACTGCAGGTATGGGATTTCCTTCCTTGATTCATTCATTATGTGAACGATCTGGAGTGAAGTTTGAAACCTGGGAAGAGGTACTTCAACCATTAAGACCAATTACCAGTGTCAACATTGGTGCTTACACTGTACATTCAGAGTTTTCTTGGAGAGGAGGATTTGGTAGGGCTTCTCTACTTCATGCTTCTGCTACATCTACTTCTCATGTTACTACTTCACGTGCTTCATCATCTACAGATTCACAGACTAGTTTATTAAGAAAAATTTTGAAAAACGTGAGTCTTACTCGAGAGCATCTGAAAGATATGGATGGTAAGATGTATAATGTGGAAAGACATATTGTGAAACATGATGAGTACGAGGAGAGTTATCCACAATATTTGGATAGACTGATTAGAGGTGATCAAAATGCTGAGAGGCCCCCTCATCCATTCTACATACCTTATGTGCCATCTAGGGATTGGAACGAGCAGGATGATGATGATGATGAGGATGATGAGTAGATTAGTGTTATTTTTTTCATTGTAGTGTTGTTGTTCATGTACCGATGTGTGTTTTGTTTAGTATTTAGTTTGATCATTGTAAAGAGATGTGAACCTTGATAGTATGCAAACTGTAGTTTGTATTATTTTTCTGTTATACATATTCCAATGTATTATTGTTGTTGTATTGATGTTTTATATGTTGATTGGTGGTAGTGATGTGTAATAGTAAATGTTTTTATGTGCATGTTATGTCAGAGTTTTTAATAGTGTGTACTTTAATTCAAAAACTATTACGAGAATATAAAACACTGTTGGGAACTTCTACTTAGGAAACTACATGTTTAAAATTTTTCAAATTCCACTGTCATTTGCTATCTCTATCAGTGTGTTATTTTAGTTGGTATATAATTGCTTTGAAAATCTCCACTACTGTAGTTGTCTTTTTGAAATTTTTCCTTTTCTTTATATAAAAAAAATGTTTTGAAAAAATAAATTTGATTTCATTTTACTCATGTTATTTAAATTGTTATACTTGCATATTAGGATATTAAAAAAATTCCTTCAAGCATGATATGTTAATTTTTATTTCTCACCCATGTATCATTTATTATGCTTAAATGTTTTATCTTAACTAAAAATTAAAGTTTGGGGGGGACTTTAAAAACAAAGATTTTCAAAAAAAAAAAAAAAATAAATTTTATTTGATTCTCAAGAATACTTAAAATAAATCTTATTTTTTGATTGAAAACAATTATGTACATGAAGTTATATTAGATGAACAAAAATTTTGAATATAGAAATGAATAAAAGAATTTAAATAAAATTTATAGTAGTCATGAAAAACTTAAAGTTAAACTTTTCTTAATGAAGAGGTGTTAAATAAAGTTAAACTATCTTTACTAAGAAGTTTTGTATTTTTCGATAAATAGAAGATTTGACTTTTATTCTTCAAAGCTTAAATTTCTTTTATTGAAGAGTAATTTTCAAATATTATTATTATGATTTTTAAGTGAAAGATGTATATCTGACCTTTATTTTAAATAGAAGGGTGGAATTCAAAATCATTAAAGGCCTATCCAGATATAGTAATCCTCGCCTTATAAAAAAAAAAGAAAGAAAGTGAAAAATAGTATATGAAAAGGGAGGAGATGCTTGAGTATTTAATGGCCTAATCAAAAATTGGTTTCATACCTAAAGTTTAAGATATAAGATCAGAGAAAATCTAAAGCTTAAGGTTATAATATAGTAAGTAAAATTTTTTTCAGATAAAGATTTTTAAGTGAGAAAAATAAGTGTTTGAGTCCTATATTTTGAAGATTCTACAAATATTTCTGAATTAGATAGAAACTTATATTTGTCATTTTCCTTTACTTAAGAACTTTCTAAATTGGACTATTCCATTTCTAGAACAAAATTTTTTTATCTTCCTAAGATAACTCATTACATAATTTGCATGCTAAAATGTTCTATAAGATTAGCTGTCACTTGAGGACAAGTAACATTTTAAGTTTGGGGGATTTTGATACACCTAAAATATATAGTATTTTTATGCACATTTTTATACCTATTTCTAATGATATTGCACTTTAATGGAAGATATTTGTGTTTTTCTTGCAGGTATGATGAAAATGGATGATCATGATGAAAGGAGCAAAATTGGATCAAATTTGGAGCAAAAAAAGATGAAAAACAAAATTTGGGCAATGGCGGCTAAGCACCACTGGGCCGGCGCTTAGCCGCCACAGTGAAAAATCGAATTCAAAAGAAATTTGACGCCAATTTCAAAGGGGATGGGATGCAACTCTTGGTGGTAACTTCCATAACTTCTTTTGGGCTGCAAGTTTGAATGAAAGGGTGCATTCTTTGGTGGATACATTGAATCTGGACACATTTGAAGAGACACCAAGGCACCTTTTGGTTTACTATTTAAAGAGAGTCTTAGGAAAGATTAAGGAGCTCTTCCTTTGCCTTTTGAAGGGCTCTTCCACTTGAATTTTGAAGAGAGTTTTTATAGTATTTTACTTTTATTTTGTGAGATTTTTTATTAAGAGTAGGAGTAGAGAGTAGAAAGGAGAAAAGGGTCGAAGTGAAGTCTTCTTCTTCCCACTTCTTTTCTTTCTTTTAGTTTAGTTTCTATTGAAGTTTGAAGTTTATTATGAGTCATCGGAGTTGGGAGATCCGCTCTGAGGAGTAGTTTAGTGAAGAGTTAAAGTTTCAAACGAACTTCCTGAGTCTTGTGGAGAGAATTTTTAAATAAGTGTTTACTTTTTTTCTTACATTTAGTTTTTTAATTAATACTTATTTTTTGTTGTTTTTCTTATGGTTTTTAATTTCAAATCAATGTGTTTCTATATTTTCTCAATGCATTCTGAGTAGTTTATTTTATCTTTTCCTTTCTTAAATGAAGAATTAATTAGTTATAGAGAATTTTTGTGGAAAGTATCAGTGTTTAAAGTTGGAAGAAGTTGTGAAGATTGATTCTGAAAACATTGTTTACTTCTTAATTTAGCCTATTAAGTTGTAGAATTTCTTGAGATTATGTAAGATCCAATGCTGTATTGTCTCATAAAAGTTAGTAAGAATCACATGCAATTATATGGGTGAGAATTGTAGTCCATATAATTGAATGCAATATTAGAAGATAATTTTATGAAAGGGAGTAAAATTAGAGGGTTTAAAGTGACAGGCTAAAACCCCTAATTTAGTTTGAATTTTTGAGTTTTGTTATTAGAGTTAGCCCCTAGTTGGTGAGAATCGAGGGAACTCTAGAGTGAGAGACTGGTATCTTCCCTGCCTAACCATGTTCAAAATGATAAAAATTTCAAATTAACCTATGTTCATTATAGAACCAAGTAAAGTTTCATAACACATTTGCTTTTATCTGTCACAACAAATTTAAATACTTCCACAATAATACTTTAATAATTATTACTACTTCATAAAAGGAAAGAAAATGATATTCTAGTTGAGAGTGTTTTACATACAATGTTATTAGTTATTATAATTTTAATTTCTTGCTTAACAATTTATTAAGGAAATTTCAAAAGACAAATCAACTTTCAAAACTTTTCAAAATCGAGACATACTTTCAAAAGCCATAAAAAAGTAAAAAGATAATTTTCTGATTCCTTTAAAGATTTTCAAAATTTTCCTCTGGGTTCGGTATCTCGGGGCTTAATCAGAAAGTCCTATATTACTTGATAAACGATATGTATACTTGCGTAGTATCCCATATTATAAAATCATAATTTTCATATCTAAATCATCAGCACATATATTTATCCGGAGGGATCAAGAGATTGACGTCATTATATTTATCATGGATCAAGTTTTTGGCGCCGTTAAATTTATCGGGATCAGTCATTAGGTCAAAAAATGCTTATTTTGACCAAAATAGTTAACGGGGTGGTCATCGGGTCAGAAATTGACCATTTTTACCAAAGTTGACTTTTTGGTCAAAAGTTGACCTATTTGATCAACGAGTTGGTAATTGTGTCAAGAATTGATCATTTTGACCAAACATGACTTCCTAGTTAAAAGTTGACCTATTTGGTCAATGGGTTGGCCATTGGGTCAAAATTTGACTTTTTGACCAAAGTTAACTTTTTTTGTCAAAGGTTAACCTATTAGGTAAATGGGTGGTCATTAGGTCAAAAATTGACTATTTTGACCAAAATTGACTTTTTGGCCAAAAGTTGACCTATTAGGTCAATGGCTTTATCATTGGGTCA
The DNA here is from genome assembly GCA_022702705.1 of Papilionanthe hookeriana x Papilionanthe teres. Classification (NCBI taxonomy): domain Eukaryota; kingdom Viridiplantae; phylum Streptophyta; class Magnoliopsida; order Asparagales; family Orchidaceae; genus Papilionanthe; species Papilionanthe hookeriana x Papilionanthe teres. The sequence continues at coordinate 114,896,792 of CM040425.1, forward strand.
AGGATTGACCATTTTGACCAAAGTTGACTTTTTGGTTAGAGATAAACTTATTGGGTCAATAATTGGTGATTAATTCAAAAATTTTTTTATTTTGACCAAAATTAAATTTTTGGTCAAAAGTTGATCTATTAGGCCAATGGGATGGTCATTGGTTTAAGGATTGATCATTTTCACCAAAGTTGACTTTTAGGTCAAAAGTTGACCTATTAGGTCAATGGGTTGGTCATTGGGTAAAGGATTGACATTTTGAACAAAGATGGCTTTTGGGTCAAAGATTGGCTTACTGGGTCAATAAAGTCATTAGGTCAAAAATTGACTATTTTGACCAAAATTTACTTTTTGTTCGAAATTTTACCTTTTGGATCAATGGGTTGGTCATTGTGTCAATGATTGACCATTTTGACCAAAGTTATATTTTTGGTCAAATTTTGGCCTATCAGGTCAACGGGTTAATCATTAGATCAAGGATTGACCATTATGACCAAAGTTGAGTTTTTGGTAAGCGATTGTCTTATTGGGCTAATAATTGGTCATTAGGTCAAAAATTGATTATTTTGACCAAAATTAATTTTTTTGTCAAAAGTAGACCTATTGGGTCAAGGGGTGGTCATTGGGTGTAAAATTGACCATTTTGACCATAATTAACTTTTTGGTCAAAAGTTGACCTTTTTGGTCAAAAGTTGACCTATTTGGTCAATGAGTTAGTAATTGGGTCAAGAATTGAACATTTTGATCGAAGATGACTTTTCGGTCAAAAGTTGATATATTGTGTCAGTGTCTTGGTCATTGGGTCAAAAATTGACCATTTTGGTAAAAGTTGACTTTCTGGTCAAAAATTGACCTATTGGGTCAATGGGTGGTAATCAGGTAAAAAATTGAAGATTTTGACCAAAATTGACTTTTTGGTCAAAAGTTGACCTATTGAGTCAATGGATTTGTCATTAGGTCAAGGATTGATCATTTTGGCCAAAGTTGACTTTTTGGTCAAAAGTTGACTTATTGGGTCAATGGGTTGGTCATTGGGTCAAGGATTGACCATTTTGACCAATGTTGACTTTTTGGTCAGAGATTGGCTTACTGAGTCAATAATTGGTCATTAGGTCAAAAATTGACAATTTTGACCAAAATTGACTTTTTGGTCAAAAGTTGACCAATTGAGTCAATGGGTTGGTCATTGCGTCAAGGATTGACCATTTTGAACAAACTTGACATTTTGGTCAAAAGTAGACCTATTGGGTAAATGGGTTGGTCATTGGGTCGAGTATTGATCATTTTGACCAATGTTGTCTTTTTTGTCAAAGATTGACTTATTGGTTCAACAATTGGTCATTAGGTCAAAAATTAATTATTTTAACCAAAATTAATTTTTTGCTCGAAAGTTGACCCATTGGGTCAACGTGGTTGTCATTGGGTCAGAATTTGACCATCTTGACCAAAGTTGACTTTTTGGTCAAAAGTTGACCCATTTGGTCAATAAGTTGGTAATTGGGTCAAGAATTGACCTTTTTGAATGAAGATGACCTTTTTGTCAAAATTTGATCTCTTGGGTCAATGGGTTGGTCATTGGGTCAAAAATTGGCCATTTTGACCGAAGTTTACTTTTTGGTTAAAAGTTGTTATATTGGGTTAATGGGTGGTCAGTAGGTCAAAAATTGAGTATTTTGACCAAAATTGACTTTTTGGTCAAAAGTTGACCTATTAAGTCAATGGGTTTGTCATTGGGTCAAGGATTGACCATTTTGAGAAAAAGTTAACCTTTTGGTCAGAGATTGTCAATATTCGGTCGTTAGGTCAAAAATTGACTATTTTGACCAAAATTGAATTTTTGGTCAAAAACTAACTCATTGGTTCAACGGGGTGGTCATTGGGTTAGAAATATACCATTTTGACCAAGTTGACTTTTCGGTCAAAATTTGTCTATTTGGTCAATGATTTGCTAATTGGGTCTAGAATTAATCATTTTGACCGAAGATGACTTTTTGGTCAAAAATTGATCTATTGGGTCAATGGGTTTGTCATTGGGTAAAAAATTAACCATTTTGGCCACAGTTGACTTTTTGGTCAAAAGTCGACCTAATGGGCTAATGGGTTGGACATTGGGTCAGAAATTGACCATTTTAACCAAATTTGACTTTTTGGTCAAAAGTTGACTTATTAGGTTAAGGGGGTGGTCCTAAAGACAAAAATTGATAATTTTAAGCAAAATTAACATTTTGGTTAAAGGTTGACCTATTGGGTCAATGGGTTGGTCATTGGGCTAAGGATTGACCATTTCGACCAAAGTTGACTTTTTGGTTAAAAGTTAACCTATTGAGTAGATGGGTTGGTCATTGCGTAAGAGATTGACAATTTCAACCAAAATTGACTTTGTGGTCAAAAGTTGACCTATTGGGTCAATGGGTTGGACATTGGGTAATGGATTGACCATTTTGATTAAAGTTGAGTTTTTAGTTAGAGATTGACTTATTGGGTAAATAATTGGTCATTAGGTCAAAAATTGATTATTTTGACCAAAATTAAATTTTTGATCAAAAGTTGACCCATTGGGTCAATAGGATGGCCATTTGGTCAGAAATTGACCATTTTGACCAAAGATGACTTTTTGGCCAGAAGTTGGCCTATTTGGTCATTGAGTTGGTAATTGGGTCAAGAAATGATCATTTTAACTGAAGAAGACTTTTTGGTCAAAAGTTGATCTATTGGGTCAATGGGTTGGTCATTGGTTAAAAAATTCACCATTTTGACCAAAGTTGACTTTTTAGTCAAAAGTTGGCCTATTGGGTCTATGGGTTTTCATTAGGTTAAAAATAGCTTACTTTGACCAGAATTGACTTTTTGGTCAAAAGTAGACCTATTGAGTCAATGAGTTTGTCATTGGGTCAAGGATTGACCATTTTGACCAAACTTGACTTTTTTGGTCAGAGATTGACATATTGGGTTAATATTTGTTCATTAGGTCAAAAATTGACTATTTTGATCAAAATTGAATTTTTGGTCAAAAGTTAACCCATTGGTTCAATAGGTTGGTCATTGGGTAAAAAATTGACCATTTTGACCAAACTTGACTTTTTGCTCAAAAGTTGACTGATTGGGTCAATGGGTGGTCATTAGGTCAGAAATTGACTATTTTGACCAAAATTGACTTTTTGGTCAAAAGTTGACCTATTGGGTCAATGAGTTTGTCATTGGGTCAAGGATTAACTATATTGACCAAAGTTGACTTTTTGGACGAAGATTGACTTATTGGGTCAATAATTGGTCATTAATTGAAAAATTGACTATTTTGACCAAAATTAACTTTTTGGTCAAAAGTTGACCTATTAGGCCAATGGGTTGGTCACTGGGTCAAAGATTGATCTTTTTGACCAAAGTTGACTTTTTGTTCAAAAGTTGACCTATTGGGTCAATGGGTTGGTCTTTTGGTCAAGGATTGACCATTTTGACCAAAGTTAACTTTTTGGTCAGAGATTGGCTTACTAGGTCAATAAGTGGTCATTAGGTCAAAAATTGACTATTTTGATCAAAATTGAGTTTTTTTTGTCAAAATTTGACCTATTGGGTCAATGGGTTGGACATTGGGTCAAGGATTGACCATTTTGACCAAAGTTTACTTTTGGTCAAAAGTTGACCTATTGGGTTAATGAGTTGTTGATTGGGTCAAGGATTGACCTTTTTGATCGAAGTTGACTTTTTGGTTAGAGATTGGCTTTCTGGGTTAATATTTGGTCTCTAGGTTAAAAATTATCTATTTTGACTAAAATTAAATTCATTGGGTCAGAAATTGTCAACTTCGACGAAAGTTGACTTTTTGGTCAAAAGTTGACCTATTTGGTCAATGAGTTGGTAATTCGGTCAAGAATTGACCATTTTGATCGAAGATGACTTTTTGGTCAAAAGTTGATCTATTGGGTAAAAAATTGACCATTTCGACCAAAGTTGACTTTTTCGTCAAAAGTTGACATATTGGGTCATTGGGTGGTCTTTAGGTCAAAAACTGATTATTTTTACCAAAATTGACTTTTTGGTCAAAAGTTGACCTATTGGGTCAGTGGGTTTGTCATTTGGTCAAGGATTGTCCATTTTGACCAAAGTTATCTTTTTGGTAAAAGATTGACTTTTTGGGTCAATAATTAGTCATTAGGTTAAAAATTGACTGTATTGATCAAAACTAAATTTTTGGTCAAAAGTTAACCAATTGGGCCAAGGGGTGGTCATTAGGTCAGAAATTGACCATTTTGACTAAAGTTGACTTTTTGGTTAAAAGTTGAGCTATTTGGTTAATGAGTTGGTAATTGGGATAAGAATTGGTCGTTTTGACTAAAGATGACTTTTTAGTCAAAAGATGACCTATTGGGTCAATGGGTTGGTCATTGGGTCAAAAAATGACCATTTTGACCAAAGTTGACTTTTTGGTCAAAAGTTGACCTATTAGGTCAATGGGCACTCATTAGGTCAAAAATTGACTATTTTGAACAAAATTAACTTTTTGGTCAAAAGTTGACCTATTGGGTCAATGTGTTTGTCATTGGGTCAAGGATTGACCATTTTGACCAAAAGTTGACTTTTTGGTCAGAGATTGACTTATTGGGACAATAATTGGTCATTAATTCTAAAATTGACTATTTTGACTAAAATTGACTTTTTGGTCAAAGGTTGACTATTAGGCCAACAGTATAGACATTGGGTCAAGGATTGATCATTTTGACCAAAGTTAACTTTTTGGTCAAAAGTTGACCTATTGGGTCAATGGGTTGGTTATTGGGTCAAGGATTGACCATTTTGACCAAAGTTGACTTTTTATTAGAGAATTGCTTACTGGATCAATAATTGGTCATTAGGTCAAAAATTGAGTATTTTGACAAAAATTGACTTTTTGGTCAAAAGTTAACATATTGGGTCAATGGGGTCATTGGGTCAAGATTGGCCATTTTAACAAAAGTTGTCTTTTTGGTCAAAAGTCAACCTATTTAGGTCAATGAGGTAGTTATTAAGTACAAAATTGATAATTTTAAGCAAAATAGAATTTTTGTAAAAAATTGACCTATTGGGTCAATGGGTTGGTCATTGGGTCAAGGATTAACCATTTTGGCCAAAGATGACTTTTTAGTCAAATGTTGACAAATTGTGTCAATGGATTGGTTACTGGATCAGGGATTTAGCATTTTCACCAAAGTTGACATTTATTACAAGTTGACCATTTTGACCAAAGTTGATTTTTAAGTCGAAAGTTGACCTTTTGGGTCAATGAGGTGATCATTAAGTAAAAAATTGACAATTTTGACCAAAATTGACTTCTTGATCAAAAGTTGTCCTTTTGTATCAATTAATTAGACATTAAGTCAATGATTGACCATTTTGACCAAAGTTGACTTTTTGGTCAAAGGTTGATCTATTGGGTCAATAATTAGTAAGTAAGTCTAAAATTTACCATTTTAACCAAAATTAACTTTTGATCAAAATTTGATCTATTGGGTCAATGGGTTGGTCATTGGGCAAGGATTTACAATTTTGACCAAAGTTGTCTTTTTGTTGGGTCAATAGTTTTGTCATTTGGTCAAGATTTGGCCATTATGGCCAAAGTTGACTTTTTGGTCAGAGATTGATTTTTAGGTAAATAATTGGTCATTAGGTCAAAAATTGACTAATTTGACCCAAATTGACTTTTCGTTTAAAAGTTGACTTATTGGGTCAATGCGTTAGTTTTTGGTCAAGAATTGATCTTTTTGACTAAGTTGACTTTTTGGTTAAAAGTTGACCTATTGGGTCAACGGGTTGGTCATTGGGTTAAAAATTGACCATTTTGACCAAAGTTGACCCATTGGGTCAACGAGATTGTCATTGGGTCAAAAATTGACCATTTTGACCAAAGTTGGCTTTTTCGTTAAAAGTTAACTTATTTGGTTAATGAGTTGGTAAATTGGTCAAGAATTGACCATTTTGACCAAAGATGACTTTTTGGTCAAAAGTTGATCTATCGGGTCAATGGGTTGGTCATTGGGTTAAGGTTTAACCATTTTGACCAAAGTTAAGTTTTTTTTGTCAAAAGTTGACCTATTTGCTCAATGGGTTGGTCATTGGGTCACAGATTGACCATCTTGACCAAAGTTGACTTTTTGGTCTAAAGTTGACCTATTGAGTTAATGGGTTTGTCATTAGGTCAAAAATTAACTATTTTGACCAAAGTTGTCTTTTTGGTCAGAGATTGGCTTACTGGGTCAATAATTTGTCATTAAGATAAAAATTGACTATTTTGACCAAAATTGACTTTTTGGTCAAAAGTTAACCTTTTGGGTCAATGGGTTGGTCATTTGGTCAAGGATTGACCATTTTGACAAAAGTTGACTTTTTGGTCAGTGATTGAGTTATTGGGTTAATAATTCGTCATTAGGTGAATAATTGATTATTTTGACCAAATTTAAATTTTTGGTCAAAAGTTGACCCATTAAATCAACGGGGTGGTCATTGGGTCAGAAGTTGACCATCTTGACCAAAGTTGACTTTTTGGTCAAAAGTTGACCTATTTGGTCAATGAGTTAGTAATTGAGTCAAGAATTGATCTTTTTGACCGAAAATGACTTTCCGGTCAAAAATTGATCTATTGGGCAATGAGTTGATCATTGAGTAAAAAATTGACCATTTTGACCAAAGTTGACTTTTTGGTCAAAAGTTGACCTATTATGTCAATGAGTGGTTATTAGGTCAAAAATTTACTATTTTGATCAAAATTGACTTTTTGTTCAAAAGTTGACCTCTTGGGCAATTGGTTTGTCATTGGGTCAAGGATTAACCATGTTGACCAAAGTTAACTTTTTGGTTAGAGATTGACTTATTTGGTCTATAACTGGTCATTAATTCAAAAATTGACTATTTTGGTCATTAGGTTAAAAATTAATTATTTTAACTAAAATTAAATTTTGGTCAAAAGTTGACCCATTACGTCAACGAGGTGGTCATTGAGTTAGAAATTGACCGTTTGAACCAAAGATGACTTTTAGGTCAAAAGTTGACCTATTTGGTTAATGAGTTTGTAATTGGGTCAAGAAATGACCATTTTGACCAAAGATGACTTTTTGGTCAAAAGTTAATCTATTGGGTCAATGGGTTGGTAGTGGGTCAAAAATTGACCATTTTGACAAAAGTAGACTTTTTGGTTAAAAGTTGACCTATTTGATCAATGGGTAGTCATTCAGTCAAAAATTGACTATTTGGTCAAATGTTGACCTATTTGGTTAATGGGCTTGTCATTGGGTCAAGGATTGACCATTTTGACCACAGTTGACATTTTTGTCAGAGAATGACTTATTGGCTTAAGAAATGGCATTAATTCAAAAATTGACTATTTTGACCAAATTTGACTTTTTGGTTAAAAGTTGACTGTTGAATGATGGGTCAAGGATTGTTCATTTTGACCAAAGTTGACTTTTTGGTCAAAAGTTGACCTATTGGGTCAACGGGTTGGTCATTGGGTCAAGGAAAGACCATTTTGACCAAAGTTGACTTTTTGGTTAGAGATTGGCTTACTGGGTCAATAATTGGTCATTAGGTCAAAAATTGACTATTTTGACCAAAATTGATTTTTTGGTCAAAAGTTGACCTATTGGGTCAATTGGTTGATCTTTGGGTCAAAGATTGCCCATTTTGACTAAAGTTGACTTTTTAGTCAAAATTTGACCTATTGGGTCACTGTGTTGGTCATTTGATCAAGGATTGACCATCTTAACCAAAGTTGTCTTTTTGGTCAACGGTTGACATATTTAGGTCAATGAGGCGGTCATCTGGTCAAAAATTGACAATTTTGAGCAAAATTGACTTTTTGGTCAGAAATTGACCTATTGGGTCAATGGGTTGCTGATTGGGTCAAGGATTAACCATTTTGGCCAAAGTTGAAGTTTTAGTCAAATGTTGACTAATTGGGTCAATGGGTTGGTCATTGGATAAAGGATTGGCCATTTTCACCAAAGTTGATATTTAGGTCATTGTGTGAGAAATTGACCATTTTCACCAAATTCTTCTGGGTGTATGAGGTGGTCATTAGGCAAAAATTGACAATTTTGACCAAAATTGACTTTTTGGTCAAAAGTTGTCCTTTTGTGTCAATGAGTTGGTCATTGGGTCCAGGATTGACCATTTTGACCAAAGTTGATTTTTTGGTCAAAAGTTGACCTATTGGGTCAATAATTGGTAAATAAGTCAAAAATTTACTATTTTGACCAAAATTGAATTTTTGGTCAAAAGCCAATCTATTTAATAAGTGGGTTGGTCATTGGCGTACGTATTTAAAATTTTGATAAAAGTTGTCTTTTAGTTGGGTCAATAGTTTTGTCATTGGGTCAAGGATTGACCATTATAGCCAAAGTTAACTTTTTGGTCAAATATTGACTTGTTGGGTAAATAATCGGTCATTAGGTGAAAAATTGACTATTTTGACCCACATTGACTTTTTGTTCAAAAATTGACTTTTTGGGTCAATGCATTAGTTTTTGGTCAACAATTAACCATTTTGACTAAAGTTGACATTTTGATCAGAAGTTGACATATTGGGTTAATGGGTTGGTCATTGAGTCAAAAATTGACCATTTTGGCCAAAGATGGCTTTCTGGTCAAAAGTTGATCTATTTTGTCAATGGAGGGTCATTAGGTCAAAATTTGACTATTTTGACCAAAATTGACTTTTTTTCAAAAGTTGACCTAACGGGTCAATGGGTTGGTTATTTGGTCAAGGTTTGACCATTTTGACCAAAGTTGACTTTTTGGTCAAAAGTAGACCTACTTGGTCAATTTGGTCAATGGGTGGTCATTGGGTCACAGATTGACCATATTGACCAAAGTTGACTTTTTGGTCTAAATTTGACCTGTTGGGTCAATGGGTTTGTCATTGGGTAAAAAATTAATCAATTTGACCAAACTTGACATTTTGGTCTGAGATTGGCTTACTGGGTCAATAATTTGTCATTAGGACAAAAATTGACTATTTTGACTAAAATTGACTTTTTGGTGAAAAGTTGATCTATTGGGTCAATGGGTTGGTCATTGGGTCAAAGATTGACCATTTTAACCAAAGTTGACTTTTTGGTCTGTGATTGACTTATTGGGTCAATAATTGGTCATTAGGTCAAAAGTTGATTATTTTGACCAATATTAAACTTTTGGTTAAAAGTTAACCCATTGGGTCAACGGGTAGTCCTTGGGTCAGAATCTGACCATTTTGACCAAAGTTGGCTTTTTTGTCAAAAGTTGACCTATTTGGGCAACGAGTTGGTAATTGCGTCAAGAATTTACCATTTTGATCGAAGATGACTTTTTGGTCAAAAGTTGTTCTATTGGGTCAATGAGTTGGTCATTGGGTAAAAAATTGACCATTTTGACCAAAGTTAACTTTTTCGTCAAAAGTTGACCTATTGTGTCCATGAGTGGTCATTAGGTCAAAAATTTACTATTTTGACCAGAATTTTCATTTTGGTCAAAAGTTGACCTCTTGGACAATGGGTTTGCCATTGGGTCAAGGATTGACCATTTTGACCAAAGTTGACTTTTTGGACAGAGATTGACTTTTTGGGTCAATAATTGATCATTAATTCAAAAATTAACTATTCTGTTCATCAGGTCAAAAATAAATTATTTTGATCAAAATTAATTTTTTTGGTCAAAAGTTGACCGATTGGGTCAACGACGTGGTCATTGGGTCAGAAATTGACCATTTCGACCAAAGTTGACTTTTTGGTCAAAAGTTGACCTATTTGGTCGACAAGTTTTTAATTGGGTTAAGAATTGACCATTTTGACCAAACATGACTTTTTGGTCAAAAGTTGATCTATTGGGTCAAAGGGTTGGTCATTCGGTCAAAAATTGACCATTTTGACCAAAGTTGACATTCTAGTCAAAAGTTGACCTATTGGGTCAATGGGTGGTCATTCAGTCAAAATTTGACTATTTTTGCCAAAATTGACTATTTGGTCGAAAGTTGACTATTAGATTGATGGGTTTGTCATTGGGTCAAGGATTGACCATTTTGAACACAGTTCACTTTTTGATCAGAGATTGACTTATTGGGTCAATAATTGGTCCTTAATTAAAAGATTAACTATTTTGACCAAAATTGACTTTTTGGTCAAAAGCCGACCTATTAGGCCAATGGGTTGGTCATTGGGTCAAGGATTGATCATTTTGACCAAAGTTATCTTTTTGGTCAAAAGTTAACCTATTGGATCAATGGGTTGGTCATTGGGTCAAGGATAAACCATTTTGCCAGAGTTGACTTTCTGTCAGAGATTGGCTTACAAGGTCAATAATTGGTCATTAGGTCAAAAATTGACTATTTTGACCAAAATTGATTTTTTGGTCAAAAGTTGACCTATTGGGTCAATGGGTTGGTAATTGGGTTAAGGATTTCCTTTTTTGACTAAAGTTGACTTTTGGCCAAAAGTTAACCCATTGGGTCTACGGGGTGGTCATTGGGTCAGAATTGACCATTTTCGCCAAAGTTGGCTTTTTGGATAAAAGTTGACCTATTTGGTCAACGAGTTAGTAATTTGGTCAACAATTGACCATTTTGACCTTTTGACCAAAGTTTACTTATTGGGTTAATGGGTTGGTCATTGGGTCAAAAATTGACCTTTTGACTAAAGTTGACTTTTTTTGTCAAAGGTTGACCTATTGGGTAAATGGGTGGTCATTAGGTCAAAAATTGGCTATTTTGACCTAAATTGACTTTTTGGCCAAAAGTTGACCTATTTGGTCATTAGCTTTGTCATTGGGTCAAGGATAGACCATTTTGACCAAAGTTAACTTTTTGGTTAGAGATAAACTTATTGGGTCAATAATTGGTGATTAATTCAAAAATTTTTTATTTTGACCAAAATTAAATTTTTTGTCAAAAGTTTATCTATTAGGCTAATGGGATGGTCATTGGGTTAAGGATAGATCATTTTGACCAAAGTTGACTTTTTGGACAAAAGTTGACCTATTGGGTCAATGGGTTGGTCATTGGGTAAACGATTGACATTTCAAACATAGTTAGCTTTTTGGTCAGAGATTGGCTTACTGGGTCAATAAATGGTCAGTAGGTCAAAAATTGACTATTTTGACCAAAATTTACTTTTTAGTCGAAAGTTGTCCGTTTGGGTCAATGGGTTGGTCATTGGGTCAAGGATTGACCATTTTAACCAAAGTTAGATTTTTGGTCTAATTTTGACCTTTTTGGTCAACGGGTTAGTCATTAGGTCATGGATTGACCATTATGACCAAAGTTGACATCTTGGTCAGCGATTGACTTATTGGGTCAATAATTGGTTATTAGGTCAAAAATTGATTATTTTGACCAAAAATAATTTTTTGTCAAAGGTTGACCCATTGAGTCAAGGGGGTGGTCATTGGGTCAAAAATTGACCTTTATGACCATAATTGACTTTTTGGTCAAAAGTTGACCTATTTGGTCAATGAGTTAGTAATTGGGTTAAGAATTGACCATTTTGACCGAAGATGACTTTTCGGTCAAGAGTCTTTATATTATGTCAGTGAGTTGGTCATTGGGTCAAAAATTAACCATTTTGGCAAAAGTTGACTTTCTGGTCAAAAGTTGACCTATTGGGGTGGTCATCAGGTCAAACATTGAAGATTTTAACCAACATTAACTTTTTGGTCAAAAGATGACCTATTGAGCCATTGGGTTTGTCACTAGTCAAGGATTGACCATTTTGACCAAAGTTAACTTTTTGGTCAGAGATTGACTTATTGGGTCAATAATGGGTCATTTGGTAAAAAATTGACTATTTTGACCAAAATAGAATTTTTTGTCAAAATAGTCATTTTTGGGTCAAAAGTTAACCCATTGGGTCAACGGAGTGGTCATTGGATCAGAAAATGACGATTTTGACCAAAGTTGAATTTTTGGTCAAAAGTTGACCTATTTGGTCAATGAGTTGGTAATTGGGTGAAGAATTGGCCATTTTGACCTAATATGACTTTTTTGGTCAAATGTTGACCTATTGGGACATGGGTTGGTCATTGGGTTAAAAATTGATCATTTTAACCAAAGTTGACTTTTTAGTCAAAAGTTAACCTATTGGGTCAATGGGTGGTCATTAGGTCAAAAATTGACAATTTTGACCAACATTGACGTTTTGGTCGAAAGTTGACTGTTAGATCGATGTGTTTGTCATTAGGTCAAGGATTGACCATTTTGACCAGAGTTAACTTTATGGTCAGAGATTGACTTATTGGGTCAATAATTGATCATTAATTAAAAAAGTGGCTATTTTGACCAAAAATGACTTTTTGGTCAAAAGTTGACCTATTAGGCCAACGGGTTGGTCATTGGGTCAAGAATTGATCATTTTGACTAAAGTTGACTTTTTGGTTAAAAGTTGACTTATTGGGTCAACGGGTTGGTCATTGGGTCAGAAATTATCCATTTTGACCAAAGTTGATTTTTTGGTCAAAAATTGACCTATCGGGTCAATGGGTGGTTATCAGGTCAAAAATTAACAATTTTGACTAAAATTGACTTTTTGGTCAAAGGTTGACTGTTGGGTCAATGGGTTGGTCATCGGGTCAAAAGTTGAATTTTTGGTCAAAAAATTGACCTATTGGGTCAATGGGGTGGTCACTAGGTCAGAAATTGACCATTTTGACCTGAGTTGACTTTTTAGTCAAAAGTTGGCCTATTGGGTTAATGAGTTGGTCATTGGGTCAGAAATTGACCATTTGGACAAAAGCTGACTTTTTGTCAAAAGTTGACCTAATTAAACAATGGGTGGTCATTAGGTCAAAAATTGACTATTTTGACCAAAAGTTGACCTATTGGGTCAATGGGTTGGTCATTGGGTCAAGGATTGACCATTTTGACAATAACTGACTTTTTGCTCAAAGGTTGTCGTATTGGATCATTGGGTCAAGGATTGACCATTTTGACCAAAGTTGACGTATTGGTCAGAGATTGGCTTATTGGGTCAATAATTGGTCATTGGATCAAAATTGACTTATTTAACCAAAATTGACTTTTGATCGAAAGTAAACATTGGGTCATTGGGTTGGTCATTGAGTCAACAATTGAACATTTTGACCAAAGTTGATTTTTTGCTCAAAAGATAACCTATTGGGTCAGTGGGTTGGTCATTGGCTCAAGGATTGACCATTTTGGCCAAAGTTGACATTTTGGTCAGAGATTGGCTTATTGGGTCAATACTTGGTCATTAGGTTAAAAATTGACTATTTAGACCAAAATTGTCTTTTTGGTCGAAAGTTAACCTCTTGGGTCAATGGGTTGGTCATTGGTTCAAGATTGATCATTTTGACCAAAGTTTACTTTTTAGTCAAAAGTTGACCTTTTGGGTCAATATGATGGTTGTTAGGTTAAAAATTGACTATTTTGACAAATATTTACATTTTTTTGTCAAAAGTTAATCAATTGGTCAATTGGTATGTCATTGTGTCAAGGATCGACCATTTTGACCAAATTTGATATTTTGGTCAAATGTTACCCATTGGGTCAATTGGAGGGTCATTACGTCAAAAGTTTACTATTTTGACCAAAATTGACTTTTTGGTCAAAAGTTCACCTATTGGGTCAACGAGTTGATTATTTGGTCAAGGATTGACCATTTTGACTAAAGTTAACTTTTTTGTAAAAAGTTGACCTATTGGGTCAATGGGTCGGCCATTGGGTCAAGAATTAACCATTTTTACCAAAGTTAAATTTTTGGTCAGAGATTGACTTATTGGGACAATAAATGGTCATTAGGTCAAAAATTAACTTTTTGGTCAAAAGTTAACCTATTGGGTCAATTGGTTGGTCATTGGGTCAACAATAGATCATTTTGACCAAAGTTGACTTTTTGGTCAAAACATAACCTAATGGGTCAATGGGTTGGTCGTTGGGATAGAAATTGACCATTTTAATCAAGTTTGACCTATTTGGTCAATGGGGTGGTCAATTAGATCAAAATTTGACTCTTTTGATCAAAATTGACTTTTTGGTAATAAGTAGATCTATTGGGTCAAGGATTGACCATTTTTACCGAAGTTAAATTTTTTGTCAGAGATTGACCTATTGGGTCAATAATTGGTCATTAGGACAAAAAATGACTAATTTGACCAAAATTCACATTTTAGGATTGACTTTTGGTCTAAAGTTGACCATTTTTGTCAGAGATTGATTATATTGGGTTAAGGATTGACCATTTTGAACAAAGTTGACTTTTGGTCAAAAGTTGACCTATTGGGTCAATAATTGGTCATTATGTCAAGGATTGACCCATTTGAACAAAGTTAACTTTTTGTTCAAAATTTGACCTATTGGTTCTATGGGTTGGTCATTTGGTAAAAAATTGAGCATTTTGACCAAAGTTGACTTTTTGGTCAAAAGTTAACCTATTGGGTCAATGGGGTGGTCATTAGATCAAAAATTGACTATGTTAACCAAAATTAACTTTTCGGTCAAAAGTTAACCTATTGGGTTAATGAGTTGGTCATTGGGTCAAGGATTGACCATTTTGACTTTTTGGTCAAAAGTTGACCTATTAGGTCAATGGGTTGGTCATTGGGTTAAGGATTGACCATTTTGACTAAAGTTGTCTTTTTGGTCAGAGATTGACTTTTCAGGTCAATAATTGGTCATTAGATCAAAAATTGACCATTTTGACCAAAGTTGACTTTTCAGTTAGAGATTGACATATTGGATCAATAATTGGTCATTAGGTAAAAAATTGACTATTTTGACCAAAATTGAGTTTTTGGTTAAAAGTTGACCTTATGGGTCAATAAGTTAGTCATTTCGTCTAAGATTGAACATTTTGACTAAAGTTAACTTTTTGGTAAAAACCTGACCTATTGGGTCATTGGCATGGTCATTGAGTCAGAATATGTCCATTTTGACCAAAGTTAACTTTTTGGTCAAAAGTTAGCCTAATATGTTAATCGGGTGGTCATTAGGTTGAAAATTGACCATATCGACAAAAATTGACTTTCAGTGAAAAGTTGACCTATTGGGTCAATGGATTGGTCATTGGGTCAAGAATTGACCATTTTGATCAAAGTTATGTTTTAGTCAATAGTTGGCCTAATGGGTCAATGGGTTGGTCATTGGGTCAAAGATTGACCATTTTGACCAAAGTTGACTTTTTCATCAGAGATTGACTTACTGGCTCAAAAATTGGTCATTAGGTCAAAAATTAACTATTTTATCCAAAATTGAATTTTTGGTCAAAAATTAACCTATTGGGTTAATGGGTTGGTCTTTGGGTCAACAATAAATCATTTTGACCAAAGTTGACTTTTTGGTCAAAACTTGACCTATAGGCTCAATAGGTTGGTTGTTGGGATAGAAATTGACCAAACCAAATTTGACCTATCGGGTCAATGAGGTGGTCATTAGGTCAAAAATTGATTATTTTGACCGAAATTGACTTTTTAGTCAAAACTTGACCATTTGGTCAATGGGTTGGAAATTGGTTCAAGGATTGACCATTTTTAGCAAAATTGACTTTTTGGTCAAAAGTTGACCTATTGGGTCAATGGGTTCGTCTTTGGGTCAAGGTTTGACCATTTTGACTAAAATTTACTTTTTGGTAAGAGATTGACTTATTAGGTCAATAATTAGTCATTACGTCAAAAATTAACAATTTTGACCAAAATTGACTTCTTGGTCAAATATTGATCTATTGGGTGAATGGGTTGGTCATTGGGTCAAGGATTGATCTTTTTGACTAAAGATGACTTTTTGGTCATAAGTTGACCTATTGGGTCAATCGGGTTGATATTGGGTCAGAATTGACCATTTTGACCAAAGTTGACTTTTTGGGTCAAAAGCTAACCTATTGGCTCAATGACTTGGTCTTTGGGTCAAGAATTAACCATTTTAGCCAATGTTGAGTTTTTGGTTAAAGGTTTACCTATTCGATCAATGGGTTGGTCATTGGGTCAGAACATGACCATTTTGACCAATGTTGACTTTTTTGTCAAAAGTTGACCTATCTGGTCAATGGGTGGTTGTAGGTCAAAAGTTAACTATTTTGACCAAAATTATCTTTTTGGTCAAAGGTTGACCTATTTGGGTCAATGGGTTGGTCATTGGATCAAGGATTGACCATTTTGACCAAAGTTAACTTCTTGGTCAAAGATTGACATATTGGGTCAATAACTGGTCATTCAGTCAAAAATTAATTATTTTTACCAAATTTGACTATCTTGTCAAAAGTTGACCTATGGAATCATTGGGTCAAAGATTGACCATTTTGGCCAAAGTTGACTTTTTAGTTGAAAGTTGAACTATTGGGTCAATGGGTTGGTCATTGGATCAAAGATTGACCATTTTGACCAAAGTTGACTTTTTGGTTAGAGATTGACTTATTGGGTCAATAATTGGTCATTAGGTCAAAAATTGACTATTTTAACCAAAATTGACTTTCTCGTCAAAAGTTGACCTATTGGGTCAGCCATTTTGACCAAAATTGACTTTTGGTCAGAGATTGATTTATTGGGTCAATAATTGGTCATTCGGTCAAAAATAAAATTTTTTGACCAAAATTGACTGTTTTGTTAAAAATTGACCTATTGGTCATTGGGTCAAGGATTGACCATTTTGACCAAAGTTGACATTTTGGTTAAAAGTTGACCTATTGGGTCAATAGGTTGGTCTTTGGGTCAAAGATTGTCCATTTTTGCCAAAGTTGACTTTTTGGTTAGAGATTGACTCATTGGGTCAATATTTTGTGATTAGGTCCAAAATTGACTATTTTGACCAAAATTGATTTTTTAGTCAAAAGTTGACCTATTTGGTCAATGGGTTGGTCATTGGGTCAAAAGTTGACTTTTTTTTACCAAAATTGACTTTTTGTTAAAAGTTGGCCTATTGGGTCAAGTGGTTGGTCATTGGGTCAGAAATTGACCAATTTAACCAAAGTTAACTTTTTGGTCAAAAGTTAACCTAATGGGTCACTGGGGTGGTCAATTAGATCAAAAATTGACTATTTTGACTAAAATTGACTTTTTGATCAAAAGTTGACCTATTGGGTCAATGGGTTGGTCATTTGGTTAAGGATTGACCATTTTGACCAAAGTTGTCTTTTTTGTCTAAGATTGACTTGTTGGGTCAATAATTGGTGATTACGTCAAAAATTGACCATTTTGACCAAAATTGACCAATTTGACCAAAATTGACTTTTTAGTCAGAGATTGACTTATTGGATCAATAATTGGTCATTAGGTCAAAAATTGATTATTTTGACCAAAATTGACTTTTTGGTCAAAAGTTGACTTACTGGGTCAATAAGTTAGTCATTGCGTCAAAGATTGACCATTTTGACTAAAGTTAACTTTTTGGTCAAAAACTAACATATTGGGTCATTAGGTTGGTTATTGGGTCAAAATGTGACCATTTTGACCAAAGTTGACTTTTTGATAAAAAGATAACCTATTATGTCAAAGGGGTGGTCATTAGGTTAATAATTGACCATATCGACCAAAATTGACTTTTGGTCAAAAGTTGACCAATTGGGTCAATGGATTGGTCTTTGGGTCAAGGATAGACCATTTTGACCAAACTTTTTTTTGGGTCAAAAGTTGACATATTGGGTTAATGGTTTGTTCATTGGGACAAGGATTGACCATTCTGACCAAAGTTGACGCTTTTGTTAGAAATTGACTTATTGGGTGAATAATTGGTCATTTGGTCAAAAATTGACTATTTTAACCAAAATTGACTTTTTGGTCAAAAGTTAACATATTGGCTCATTGGGTTGGTCATTGGGTAAACATTAAATCATTTTAACCAAAGTTAACTTTTTGGTCACCTTTTGGGTCAATGGGTTGGTCGTTGGGACATAAATTGACCATTTTAACTAAATTTGTCCTTTGGGTAATTGGGGTGGTCATTAGGTCAAAATTTGGCTATTTTGACCAAAATTGACTTTTTGGTCAAAACTTGACCTATTTGGTCAATGGGTTGGTCCTTGGTTTAAGAATTGACCATTTTGACCAAGATTGACTTTTTAGTCAAAAGTTTACCTATTGGGTCAATGGGTTGGTCTTTAGGTCAAAGATTACCCATTTTGACCAAAGTTGAATTTTATGTAAGGGATTGACTTATTGGGTCAATAATTGGTCATTACGTCAAAAATTAACAATTTTGACCAAAATTGACTTCTTTTTAAAATATTCACCTATTGGGTCCATGTGTTGGTCATTGGATCAAGGATTGATCATTTTAACCAAGGTTGAATTTTTAATCATAAGTTGACCTATTGGGTCAATGGGTTGGTCATTGGGTCACAAATTGACCTTTTTGACCAAAGTTGACTTTTTGGACAAAATTTAACCTATTGGGTCAATGGGGTGGTCATTAAATTAAAAATTGACTATTTTGACCAAAATTGAGTTTTTGGTCAAAAGACGACCTGTTGGGTTAATGGGTTGGTCATTGGGTCAAGGATTGACGATTTTAACTTTTTCGTCAAAAGTTGCCTTATTAGGCCAATGGGTCAGTCATTGGATCAAGGATTGACTATTTTGACCAAAGTTAAATTTTTTGTCAGAGATCGACTTATTGGATTAATAATTGGTCATAGGTAAAAAATTGACTCTTTCACAAAAATTGACTTTTTGGTCAAAAGTTGACCTTTTGGGTCAACGTGTTAGCCGTTAGGGTATTAATAACTTTGAAAAAAATTGACTTTTTGGTCAAATGTTGACCTATTGGGTCAACGTGTTAGCCAATGGGGTATTAACAATTTTGAAAAAATGACTTTTTGGTCAAAAGTTGACCTATTGGGTCAATAACTTGCCATTATGTAAAAAATTGAGTTTTTTTGACCAAAATTACTTTTCTTGGTTAAAACACGACTATTGGGTCGAGGGTTGGTCATTAGGTCAGGGATTGATTAGTTTTACCAAAGTTTACATTTTAGTCAAAAGTTTAGCTATTGGGTCAATGGGTTATCATTGGGCCAAGGATTGATCATTTTGACCAAAGTTGATTTTTTGTCAAAGAATGACTTATTGGGTCAATAATTGGTCATTAGTTTAAAGATTGACTATTTTGACCAAAGTTGACTTCTTTGACAAATATTGACTACTTGGGTCATTAGGTCGAAAATTGACCATTGTGACGAAAGTTGACTTTTTGGTTAAAAGTTGACTATAGGGTCGATGGGTTGGTTATTAAGTCGAGGATTAACCATTTTGACTGAAGTTGACTTTGGTCGAGATATTGACTTATTAGGTCGATAATTGTTCATTCGGTTAAAAATTGGTATTAGACAAAATTCAATTTTGGCGAAAAGTTGACTGTTGGGTTGATGGGTTAGTGATTAGGTCAAGGATTAACCATTTTAACCAAACTTTTTATTCAAAATATGACCTATTAAGTCAACGGGTTGATCATTGGGTTAGAAATTAACCATTTTAACCAAAGTTGACGTTTTGGTCAAAAGTTGATCTATTGGGCCAATGGGGTGGTCATTATGTCAAAAATTGACTATTTTGACCAAAATAGACCTTTTGGTCAAAAGTTGACCTATTTGGTCAATGTTTGGTCATTGGTTCAAGGATTGACCATTTTGACCAAAATTTATTTCTTGGTCAAAAGTTGACCTATTAGGTCAATGGTTTGTTCTTTGGCTCAATGATTGACCATTTTGACCAATGTTGATTTTTGGTAAGAGATTGACTTATTGGGCAATAATTGGTCATTAGGTGAAAAATTGAAAAATTTCACCAAAATTGACTTCTTTGTAAAATATTGACCTATTGGGTCAATGGGTTGGCCAATTAGTCAAGGATTTGATCATTTTGACCAAAGTTGACTTTTTGGTCAAAAGTTGATCTATTGGGTCAATGGGATGGTTGTTAGGTTAAAAATTGACTATTTTGTCCAATAATTACATTTTTGTCAAAAGTTGATTAATTGGGTCAATTGGTATGTCATTGTATCAAGGATTGACCATTTTGACCAAAATTGATATTTTTGTCGAAAGTTGATCCATTGGATCGATTGGGTGGTCATTAGGTCAAAAGTTGACTTTTTGACCAAAATTGATTTTTTGATCGAAAGTTCTCTGATTAGGTCGATGGGTTGATCATTTGGTTAATTATTGACCAGTTTGACCAAAGTTGACTTTTTAGTAAAAAGTTGACCTACTGGTTCAATGGGTCGGCCATTGGGTCAAGGAATGACCATTTTAATGAAAGTTAAATTTTTTGTCAGAAATTGGCTTATTGTGTCAATAAATGGAAATTATGTCAAAAATTGACTATTTCCAAAATTGACTTTTTTGGTTAAAAGTTGACATATTAAGTCAACGAATTGGTCATTAGGTCAAAGAATGACTATTTAGACCAAAGTTGACTTTTTGGTCAAAAGTTAACCTATTGGGTTAATAATTGGTCATTATGTCAAAAATTGACTTTTTGGCCAAAATTAACCTTTCAGTTAAATGTTGACCTATTGGGTCCAGGGGTTGGTCATTGGGTTAAGGATTGATCATTTTGACCAAAGTTTACATTTTAGTCAAAAGTTTACATATTGGGTCAATGGGTTGGTCATTGGGTCAAGGATTCACCATTTTAACCAAAGTTGACTTTTGGTCAGAGATTGAATTATTGAGTCAATAATTAGTCATTAGGTCAAAAATTTACTATTTTAACCAAAATTGACTTTCGATCAAAAGTTGGCCTAAAGGGTCAATGGGTTGGTCATTGTGTCAAGGATTGACCATTTTGACTAAAGTTGACTTTTTGTTCAAAAGTTGACCTATTGCGTCAATGAGTTGGTCATTGGGTCAGAAATTGACCATTTTAAAAATTGTTGCCATTTTGGTCAATAGTTGACCCATTGGGTCAATGGGGTGGTCATTAGTTAAAAAATTAACTATTTTGACTAAAATTGACTTTTTGGTCAAAAGTTGACCTATTAGGTCAATGGGTTGGTCATTGGTTTAAGGATTGACCAGTTTGTCCAAAATTGACTTTTTGGTTGAAATTTGACCTTTTTGGTCAATGGGTTGGTCTTTGGGTTAAGGATTGACCATTTTGACTAAAGTTGACTTTTTGTAAGAGATTGACTTATTGGGTCAATAATTGGTCATTAGGTCAAAAATTAACTTTTAACCAAATTTGACTTCTTTGTAAAATATTGACCTATTCATTGAATGGTTTGGTCAATTAGTCAAGGATTTGATCATTTTGACCAAAGTTGACTTTTTAGTCATAAGTTGACCTATTGGGTCAATGGGATGGTTGTTAGGTTAAAAATTGACTATTTTGATCAATATTTATTTTTTTGTCAAAAGTTGATCAATTAGGACAATTGTTATTTCATTGTGCCAAGGATTGACCATTTTGACCAAAATTGATATTTTGGTCAAAAGTTGACCCAATGGGTCAATTGGGAGGTCATTAGGTCAAAAGTTCACTATTTTGACCAAAATTTACTTTTTAGTCAAAAGTTCACCTCTTTGATTAATGGGTTGATCATTTGGTCAAAGATTCACCATTTTGACAAAAGTTAGTTTTTTGGTAATAAGTTGACTTTTCTGACTTTTTGGTCATTTTGTCAAAAATTTACTTTTTTGACCAAAATTGACTTTTTGGTCAAAAGTTTACATATTGGGTCAAGGGGTTGGTTATCGAGTCAAGGATTGATAATTTTAACCAAAGTTGAGTTTTTTGTCAAAAGTTTACCTATTTGGTGAATGGGTTGGTTATTGGGTCAATGATTGACCATTTTGACCAAAGTTGACTTTTTGTCAAAGATTGACTTATTGGGTCAATAATTGGTCGTTCGATAAAAAATTAGCTATTTTGACCAAAATTGATTTTTTTGTCAAAAGTTCACCAATTGGGTCATTGGGTGAAGGATTGACTATTTTGACCAAAGTTGACCTTTTGGGTAAGAGTTGACCTATTGGGTCAATGGGTTAGTCATTGGGTCAAAGATTGACCATTTTCACCAAAGTTAACCTTTTGGTCAGAGATTGACTTATTGGTTCAATAATTGGTCATTAGGTCAAAAATTGATTATTTTGACCAAAATTTACTTTTTAGTGAAAAGTTGACCAATTAAGTTAGTGGGTTGGTCATTGAGTCAAGGATTGACCTTTTTGACTAAAGTTGACTTTTTGTTCAAAATTTGACCTATTGGGTTAATGGTCGGTCATTGGGTCAGAAATTGACCGGTTTAACCAATGTTGACATTTTGGTCAAAAGTTGACCCATTTGGTCAATGGGGTGGTCATTGGTCAAAAATTAACTATTTTGACCAAGATTGACTTTTGGTCAGAAGCTGACATATTAGGTTAATGGGTTGGTCATTGGTTCAAGGATTGACCATTTTGAACAAAATTGACTTTTTGGTCAAAAGTTGACCTATTATGTGATTGGGTTGGTCTTTGGGGCAAGGATTGACCAATTTGACCAAAGTTGGCTTTTTGGAAAGAGATTGAGTTATTGGGTCAATAATTGGTCATTAGGTCAAAAATTAACTTCTCTGTCAAGTATTGACCTATTCGGTCAATTGGTTTGTCAATTGGTCAAGGATTTAATCATTCTGACCAAAGTAGACTTTTGGTCATAAGTTGACATATTGGATCAATGGGTTGGTCATTGGGTCAGTAATTGACCATTTTGACCAAAGTTGACTTTTTGGTCAAAAGTTAACCTATTGGGTCAGTGGGGTGGTCATTAGATTAAAATTGACTATTTTGACCAAAATTGACTTTTTGGTCAAAAATTGACCTATTCAGTTAATTGGTTGGTCATTGGAGTCGAGAATGACCATTTTGATTTTTTGGTCAAAAGTTAACTTATTGGGTTGGTCATTGGGTCAAGGATTGACCATTTTGACCAAAGTTGTCTTTTTGGTCAGAGGGTCAATAATTGGTCATTAGGTCAAGAATTGACCATTTTGACCAAAATTGACTTTTTAGTGATAGATTGACTTATTGAATCAATAATTGGTCATTAGGTCAAAAATTTACTAAATTTTGACCAAAATTGACTTTTTGGTCAAAAGTTGCACTACTGGGTCAATTTGGTTAGACATTGCATCAAAGATTGACCATTTTGACTAAAGTTAACTTTTTGGTCAATAACTAACATATAGGATCATTAGGATGGTCATTAGGTCAGAATATGACCATTTTGACCAATGTTAACTTTTTGGTCAATTGTTAACCTATTGTGTCAATGAGGTTGTCATTAGGTTAAAAATTAACTATATCGACCAAAATTGACTTTTGGTCAAAAGTTGACCTATTGGGTCAATGGATTGGTCATTCGGTCAAGGATTGACCAATTTGACCAAATTTTATTTTTTGGTCAGTGGGTTGGTCTTTGGCTCAAGGATTGACCATTCTGACCAAAGTTGACGTTTTGGTCAGAGATTGACTTATTGGGTCGATAATTGGTCATTAGGTCAAAAATTGACTATTTTAACGAAAATTAACTTTTTGGTCAAAAGTTAACCTATTGGGTCAATGGGTTGGTCATTGGGTCAATGATAGATCATCTTAACCAAAGTTGACTTTTGGTCAAAACTTGACCTATTGCGTCAATAGGTTGGTCGTTAGGACAGAAATTGACTATTTAAACCAAATTTGACCTATGGGTTAATGGGGTGGTCATTAGGTAAAAAATTGACTATCAAAAGTTAACATATTTGGTCAATGGGTTGGTCTTTGGTACAAGGATTGATAATTTTGACCAAAATTGACTTTTTGATCAAAAGTTGACCTATTGGGTCAATGGGTTGGTCATTGAGTCAAGGATTGACCTTTTTGACTAAAGTTGACTTTTTGTTCAAAAGTTGACCTATTGGGTTAATGGGTCGGTCATTGGGTCAGAAATTGACCAGTTTAACCAACTTTGACATTTTGGTCAAAAGCTGACCCATTTGGTCAATGGGGTGGTCATTAGGTCAATAATTAACTATTTTGACCAAAATTGACTTTTTGGTCAAAAGCTGACATATTAGATTAATTGGTTGGTCATTGGTTCAAGGATTGACCATTTTGAATAAAATTGACTTTTTGGTCAAAAGTTGACCTATTAGGTAATTGAAACCGTCTTTGGGTCAAGGATTGGCTAATTTGACCAAAGTTCGCTTTATGGAAAGAGATTGAGTTATTGAGTCAATAATTGGTCATTAGGTCAAAAGTTGACTTCTCTATCAGGTGTTGACCTATTCGGTCAATGAGTTGGTATATTGGTCAAGGATTTAATCATTATGACCAAAGTTGGCTTTTGATCATAAGTTGACATATTGGATCAATGGGTTGGTCATTGGGTCAATAATTGACCATTTTGACTAAAGTTGACTTTTTGGTCAAAACTTAACCTATTGGGTCAGTGGGGTGGTCATTAGATGAAAATTAACTATTTCGACTAAAATTGAATTTTTGGTCAAAAGTTTACCTATTCAGTTAATTGGTTGGTCATTTGGTCAAGGAATGACCATTTTGATTTTTTGGTCAAAAGTTGAGCTATTGGGTCAATGGGTTGGTCATGGGTCTAGGATTGACCATTTTGACCAAAGTTGTCTTTTTGGTCAAAAGGTCAATAATTGGTCATTAGGTCAAGAATTGACCATTTTGACCAAAATTGACTTTTTAGTCAGAGATTGACTTATTGGATCAATAATTGGTCATTAGGTCTAGAATTTACTAAATTTTGACCAAAATTGACCTTTTGGTCAAAAGTTGCACTACAGGGTCAATTGGTTAAACATTGCATGAAAGATTGACCATTTTTACTAAAGTTAACTTTTTGGTCAATGACAAACCTATTGGGTCATTAGGATGGTCATTAGGTCATATTATAACCATTTTGACCAATGTTAACTTTTTGGTCAAATGTTGACCTATTGTGTCAATGAGGTTGTCATTAGGTTAAAAACTAACTACATCGACCAAAATTGTCTTTTGGTCAAAAGTTGACATATTGGGTCAATGGTTGGTCATTCGGTCAAGGATTGACATATTGGGTAAGTGGGTTGGTCATTGGGTCAAGTATTGACCATTCTGACCAAAGTTGACGTTTTGGTCAGAGATTGACTTATTGGGTCGATAATTGGTCATTAGGTCAAAAATTGACTATTTTGACGAAAATTGACTTTTTGGTCAAAAGTTAACCTATTGGGTCAATGGGTTGGTCATTGGGTCAATGATAGATCATCTTAATCAAAGTTGAATTTGGGTCAAAACTTGACCTATTGGGTCAATGGGCTAGTCGTTAGGAAAAAAATTGACTATTTTAACCAAATTTGACCTATTGGGTTAATGGGTTGGTCATTAGGTCATAAATTGACTATTTTGACCAAAATTGAAATTTTGTTCAAAAGTTGACATATTTGGTCAATAGGTTTGTCTTTGGTACAAGGATTGACAATTTTGACCTAAATTGACTTTTTGGTCAAAAGTTGACCTATTGGGTCAATGGGTTGGTCTTTGAGTCAAGGATTGACCATTTTGACAAAAGTTGACTTTTAGTAAGAGATTGTCTTATTGGGTCAATAATTGGTCATGAGGTTAAAAATTGATAATTTTCACCAAAATTGACATCTTGGTCAAATATTGACATATTGGGTCAATGGGTTCGTCATTGCGTCAATAATTGATCATTTTGACCAAAGTTGACTTTTTGTTCATACGTTTACCAATTGGGTCAATGGGTTGGTCATTATGTCAGAAATAAACCATTTTGACCAAAGTTGACTTTTTGATCAAAAGTTAACCTATTGGGTCATTGGGGTAGTCATTTGATCAAAAATTGACTATTTTGACCAAAATTGTTGTTTTGGTCAAAAGTTGACCTTTGGTTTAATGGATTAGTGATAGGGTCAAAGATTGACCATTTTAACTTTTTGGTCAAAGTTTGACCTATTGGGTGAATGTGTTAGTGATTGGGTTAAGGATTGACCATTTTGACCAAAGTTGTCTTTTTTGTCAGAGATTAACTTGTTGGGTAAATAACTAGTCTTTAGGTAAAAAATTGACTATTTTTACGAACGCTGAATTTTTGGTCAAATGTAGCCATTGTGTAAATGGGGTGGTTATTGGGTCAGAATATGACCATGTTTACTAAAGTTGTTTTTTTGTTAAAAGTTGACTTATTGGGTCAATGGGGTGGTCATTAGGTTAAAAGTTGACTATTTTGACCAAATTGACTTTTTGGGCAAAAGTTGACCTATTTTGGTCAATGGGTTGGTCATTGGGTCAGGGATTGATGATTTTGAGCAAAGTTGACTTTTTGGTCAGAGATTGATTTATTGAGTTAATAATTGGTCATTAATTCAAAATATGATTATTTTGACCAAAATTGACTTTTCAGTCAAAAGTTGACTTATTAGGTCAATGGGTTGGTCATTGGTTCAAGGATTTGATGATTTTGACCAAAGTTCACTTTTTGGTCAGAGATTGACTTATTGGGTCAATAATTGGTGATTCGATCAAAATCTAACTATTTTGACCAAATTTGACAGTTTTGTCAAAAGTTGACCTATTGGGTCATTGAGTCAAGGATTGATCATTTTAACCGAAGTTGACTTTTGGTTAAAAGTTGACCTATTGGGTCGATGGGTTTGTCATTAGGTCAAAGATTAACCATTTTGACCAAAGTTGACATTTTTGGCATAGATCGACTTATTGAGTCAAAAATAGTATTTAGGTAAAAAATTATTATTTTGACCAAAGTTGACTTTTTCGATCAAACGTTTACTATTGGTTGATGGGTTGGTTATTGGGTCAAAAATTGACTTTTTTTACCAAAATTAACTTATTTTTCGAAAGTTGACCTATTTGGTCAAATGGTTGGTCATTGGGTCAAAAAAAGACCATTTTGACTAAAGTTAACTTTTTGGTCAAAAGTTAACCTATTGGTTCAATTGGGTGATCATTAGATCAAAAATTGACTTTTTTTGTCAAAAGTTGACCTATTGGGTTGTTTGGTTGGTCATTGGGTCAATGATTGACCATTTTGACTTTTTGGTCAAAAGTTGACCTATTAGGTCAATGGGTTGGACATTGGGTCAAGGTTTAACCATTTTGACCAAAGTTGTCTTTTTGGTCAGAGATTGACTTGATGGGTTAATAATTGATCATTATGCCAAATATTGACCATTTTGACTAATATTCAATAATTGGTCATTAGGTCAAAAATTGACTATTTTGACCAAAGTTGACTTTTTGATCTAAAGTTGATTTACTGGGTCAATTGGTTTGTCTTTACGTCAAAGATTGACCATTTTGACTAAAGTTAACTTTTTTGTAAAAAATTGACATATTGGGTCAGTAGGTTGGTCATTGGGTCAGAATATAACCATTTTGACTAAAGTTTGTTTTTTGGTTTAAAGTTGACATATTGTATCAATGGGGGTGGTCATTAGGATAAAAATTGACAATATCGACCAAAATTGACTTTTGGTTAAAAGTTGACCTATTGGGTCAATGGATTGGTCATTGGGTGAAGGATTGACCATTTTGACCAAAGTATTTTTTTGGTCAAATGTTGACCTATTGGGTCAATGGGTTGGTCATTGGGTCAAGGACTGACCATTCTGGCATAAGTTAACGTTTTTGTTACAGATTGACTTATTGGCTAAATAATTGGTCAATAGGTGAAAAACTGACTATTTTAACCAGAATTGACTTTTTGGTCAAAAGTTAACATATTGGGTCAATGGGCCGGTCATTGGGTCAACAATAGATCATTTTGACCAAAGTTGACTTTTAGTTCAAAACTTGACCTATTAGGTTAATGGGTTGGTCGTTGGCATAGAAATAGACCATTTTAACCAAATTTGATTGAATGGGTCAATGGGGTGGTCATTAGGTAAAAAATTAACTATTTTGACCAAAATTAACTTTTTGGTAATAAGTTGAACAATTGGGTCAATGGGTTGGCCATTTAGTCAAGGATTGACCAATTTGACCAAAGTTTATTTTTTTAGTTAAAATTTGACCTATTGGGTCAATGGGTTGGTCATTTGCTCAAGGATTGACTATTTTGAACAAAGTTGACGTTTTGCTCAAAGATTGACATATTAGGTGAATAATTGGTTATTAGGTCAGAAATTGATTATTTTAGCCAAAATTGACTTTTTGGTTAAAAGTTAACCTATTGGGACAAAGAGTCAACAAAAAATCATTTTGACCAAAGTTGACTTTTGGGTCAAAACTTGACCTATTGAGTCAACAGATTGGTCGTTGGGACAGAAATTGATCATTTTGACCAAAGTTAAATTTTTTGTCAGAGAATGACTTATGGTGTCAATTAATGGAAATTAGGTCAAAAATTAACTATTTTGACCAAAATTAACTATTTTGGTCAAAAGTTGACCTATTGGGTCAACCGGTTGGTCATTGGGTCAAAGATTGACCATTTTGACCAACGTTGACTTTGGTCGAAGTTAACCTATTGGGTTGATAATTGGTCATTATGTCGAATATTAACTTTTTTACAAAATTGACTTTTTAGTCAAAATTTGACCTCTTGGGTCAAGGGGTTGGTCATAGGGTCAAGGATTGATCATTTTGACCAAAGTTTACTTTTTGGTCAAAAGTTTACAAATTGGGTCAATGGGCTGGTCATAGGGTCAATGATTCACCATTTTGACCAAAGTTGACTTTTTAGTCAGAGATTAAATTATTGAGTCAATAATTGGTTATTAGGTTAAAAATTGACTATTTCGACCAAAATTGACTTACTGGTTAAAAGTTGACCTTTTGGGTCAATGGGTTGGTCATTGGGTCAAGGATTAACCATTTTGACCAAAGTTGACTTTTTGATCAAAAGTTGACATATAGGGTCAATGAGTTGGTCATTGGGTAAGAAATTGACCATTTTAAAAAATGTTGACATTTTGGTCAAAAGTTGACCCATTGGGTCAATGAGGTGGTCATTTGGTCAAAAATTAACTATTTTGACCAAAATTAACTATTTTGACCAAAATTGACTATTTTGACCAAAATTGACTTTTTGGTTAAAAGTTGACATATTAGGTCATGGGTTGGTCATTAGTTTATGGATTGACCATTTTGACCAAAATTGACTTTTTGGTTAAAAGTTGACCTTTTGGGTCAAAGGGTTGGTCTTTCGGTCAAGGATTGATAATTTTGACCAATATTAGGACATTAGGTCAAGGATTGACCATTTTGACTTTTTGGTCAAAAGTTGACCTATTGGGTCAATGGGTTTGTCATTGGGTCAAGGATTGACCATTTTGACTAAAGTTGTCTTTTTGGTCAGAAATTGACTTGATGGGTCAATAATTGGTCATTAGATCAAAAATTGATCATTTTGACTAAACTTGACTTTTTATTGAGAGAGTGACTTATAGAATCAATAATTGGTCATTAGGTCAAAAAATGACTATTTTGACCAAAGTTGACTTTTTGGTCTAAACTTGACGTATTAGGTTAATTGGTTAGTCATTGCATCAAAGATTGACCATTTTGACTAAAGTTAACTTTTTGTAAAAAACTAGCGTATTGGGTCGATCCAGTTGCTCGTTAGGTCGAATATGACCATTTTAATTAAAGTTGACTTTTGGTTTAAAGTTAACATATTGTGTCGATGGGGTGGTCATTTAGTTAAAAATTGATAATATTTACCAAAATTGAATTTTGGTTAAAGTTTGACCTATTGGGTCTATGGATTGATCATTGGGTCAAGGATTGACCATTTTGACCAAAGTTTATTTTTGGGTCAAATGTTGACCTATTGGGTCAACGGGTTGGTCATTAGGTCAAGGATTGACCAATCTGACAAAAGTCGACGTTTTGGTTAGAGATTGACTTACTTGACTCAATAATTTGTCATTAGGAAAAAAATTGACTATTTTAACCAAAATTGACTTTTTGGTAAGTTAACATATTGCGTCAATGGGTCGGTCATTGGGTCAACGATAGATCATTTTGACCAAATTTAACTTTTTGATCAAAACTTGACCTGTTGGGTCAATGGGTTGGTCGTTCGGATAGAAATTGACCATTTTAATCAAATTTGACCGATTGGGTCAATGGGGTGGTCATTAGGTAAAAATTGACTATTTTCACCAAAATTGACTTTTTGGTAATAAGTTGACCTATTTGGTCAATGGGTTGGCCATTGGGTCAAGGATTGACCAATTTGACCAAAGTTTATTTTTTGGTCCAAATTAGACCTATTGGGTCAATCGGTTGGTCATTGGGTCAAGGATTGACTCTTCAGACCAAAGTTGATGTTTTAGTCAGAGATTGACTTATTGGGTGACTAATTGGTTATTAGGTCAAAAATTAACTATTTTAACCAAAATTGACTTTTTGGTCAAAAGTTAACCTATTGGGTCAATGGGTCAACAATAAATCATTTTGACCAAAGTTGACTTTTCAATCAAAACTTGACTTATTGGGTCAATGGATTATTCGTTGGGACAGAAATTGACCATTTTGACCAAAGTTAAATTTTTTGTCAGAGATTGACTTATGGTGTCAATTAATGAAAATTAGGTAAAAAATAGACTATTTTGACCAAAATTGACTATTTTGGTTAAAAGTTGACCTATTGGGTCAACGGGTTGGTCATTAGGTCAAATATTGACCATTTTAACCAAAGTTGACTTTTTGGTCAAATGTTAACCTATTGGGTCAATAAGTGGTCATTATGTCAAACATTGACTTTTTTGACCAAAATTGACTTTTCAGTCAAAAGTTGTCCTCTTGGGTCAAGGGGTTTGTCATTGGGTCAAGGATTGATCATTTTGACCGAAGTTTACTTTTTGATCAATGGGTAGGTCATAGGGTCAATGATGCACCATTATGACCAAAGTTGACTTTTTTTGTCAGAGATTGAATTATTGAGTCAATAATTGGTCATTAGGTCAAAAATTGACTATTTTGACCAAAATTGACTTTTTGGTCAGAAGTTGACCTTTTGGTCAATGGGTTGGTCATTGGGTCAAGGATTAACCATTTTGACCAAAGTTGGCTTTTCGAAAGTTGACATCTTGGATCGATGAGTTGGTCATTAGGTCGAAATAGTTATTTTAAAAAATGTTGACATTTTGGTCAAAAGTTGACTCATTGGATCATTGGGGTGGTCATTTTGTCAAAAATTGACTATTTTGACCAAAATTGACTTTTTGGTCTATAGTTGACATATTTTCTCAATGAGTTACTCATTGGTTCATGGAATGACCATTTTGACCAAAATTGACTTTTTAGT
Source organism: Papilionanthe hookeriana x Papilionanthe teres (assembly GCA_022702705.1). Taxonomy (NCBI): domain Eukaryota; kingdom Viridiplantae; phylum Streptophyta; class Magnoliopsida; order Asparagales; family Orchidaceae; genus Papilionanthe; species Papilionanthe hookeriana x Papilionanthe teres. The sequence goes on from CM040425.1 coordinate 114,927,980, forward strand.
TAAAAGTTGACCTTTTGGGTCAATGGGTTGGTCTTTGGGTCAAGGATTGACCATTTTGACTAATGTTGACATTTTGGTAAGAAATTGACTTATTGGGACAATAAATGGTTATTAGGTTAAAAAAACACTATTTTAACCAAAATTGACTTTTTGGTCAAAAGTTAACCTATTAGGTCAATGGGTTGGTCATTGGGTCAACGATAGATCATTTTGACCAAAGTTGACTTTTTGGTCAAAACATGACCTTTTGGGTTAATGTGTTGGTCGTTGGGACAGAAATTGACCATTTTAACCAAGTTTGACCTATTGGGTCAATAGGGTGGTCAATTAGGTCAAAAATTGACTATTTTGACCAAAATTGACTTTTTGGTAATAAGTGGACTTTTGGGTCAATGCTTTGGCCAATGGGTCAAGGATTGACTATTTTTACCAATGTTAAAATTTTGGTGAGAGATTGACTTATTGGGTCAATAATTGGTCATTAGGAGAAAAATGACTATTTTAACCAAAATTGATTTTTTTGTCAAAAGTTGACTTATTGTGTCAGCATGTTGGTCATTGGGTCAAGGATTGACCTTTTTGAATAAAGTTGACTTTTTAGTCAAAAGTTGACATATTAGATCGATAATTGGTCATTATGTCGAGGATTGACCATTTTGACCAAAGTTGACGTTTTGTTGAAATTTGACTATTAGGTTCATGGGTTGGTCATTCGGTCGGAAATTGACCATTTTGACCAAAAACATTTTGGCCAAAGTTGACTTTTTGATCAAAAGTTGACCTATTGGGTCAATAAGGCGGTCATTAGATCAAAAATTAACTATTTTGACCAAAATTGACTTTTTGGTTAAAACTTGACATATTGGATTAGTGGGATGGTAATTGGGCGAAGATTGTCCATTTTGACTTTGAGTCAAAAGTTGACCAATTGGGTCAAAGGATTGGTCATTGGGTCAAGGATGCATTATTTTTTACCAAAGTTGTCTTTTTTGTCACAGATTGATTTGTTGGGTCAATAATTATTCATTAGGTCAAAAATTGACCATTTTGACCAAAATTGACTTTTTAGTCAGAGATTGACTTATTGGATTAATAAATTGTCTTTAGGTCAAAAATTGATAATTTTGACCAAAATTGGCTTTTTTGTCAAAAGTTGACCTACTGGGTCGAAGAAGTTAATCATTACGTCGAAGATTGACCATTTTGACCACAGTTAACTTTTTGGTCAAAAACTGATCTATTGGATCATTAGGTTGGTCATTGGGTAAAATATGACTATTTTGACTGAAGTTGACTTGTTGGTCAAAAGTTAACCTATTAGATTAAAAATTGACCATATCGACCAAAATTGACTTTTAGTTAAAGTTGACATATTTGGTCAATGGATTCGTCATTGGGTCAAGGATTGACCATTTTGACCAAAGTTTATTTTTTGGTCAAAAGGTAGCCTATTGGGTCAATGGGTTGGTCATTGGGTCAAGGAATGACCATTTTAATAAAAATTGACTTTTTGGTCAAAAGTTGACCCATTGGGTAATTGGGTCAAGGATCGACCATTTTGACCAAAATTGACTTTTTGGTTAAAAGTTGACCTATTAGGTCAATGGGTTGGTCATTGGGTCAAATATTAACCATTTTGACCATAGTTGACTTTTTATATCACAGAATGACTTATTGGGTCAATATATGGTCATTAGGTCGAAAATTGGCTATTTTGACCGAAGTTGACTTTTTGGCGAAAGTTGACCTATTAGATCGATGGGTTAGTCATTAGATCGAGGTTGAACATTTTGGCGAAGTAGACTTTTTGTTCGAAAGTTGACATATTGGGTCGATGGGTTAGTCATTAGGTCGAGAATTGACCATTTTAACTTAAAGTTGACGTTTTAGTCGAAAGTTGACTGTTAGGTCGATGGGGTGGTCATTGGAGTCGAAATTAACTATTTAGACCAAAATTTATTTTTTGGTCAAAAGTTGACTTACGAGGTAATTGGGTTGGTCAATGGTTGAAGGATTGAGTATTTTGACCAAAATTGACTTTTTTGTCAAAAGTTGACCTATCGGGTCAATGGGATGGTCATTGGGTCAAGGATTGACCATTTTGACAAAAGTTGACTTTTTGCTCAAAAGTTGTCCTATTGGGACATTGGGTTAAGGATTGACCATTTTGACAAAAGTTGATGTTTTGGTCAGAGATTGGCTTATTGGGTCAATAATTGGTCATTAGAATAAAAATTAACTTATTTGACCTAAATTGACTTTTTGATCAAAAGTTGACATATTGGGTAATGGGTCAGTCATTAGATTGATCGAATTGATCATTTTAACCCAAAGTTGATTTTTTTCAAAGTTGACTATTAGATTGATGGGTTGGTCATTGGTTCAAGGATTGATCATTTTGACCAAAGTTGACGTTTTGGTCAGAGATTGACTTACTAGGTCAATAATTGGTCATTAGGTAAAAAATTTATTATTTTGACTGAAATTGACTTTTTGGTCGAAAGTTAACATATTGGGTCAATGGGTTGGTCATTGGTTCAAGATTGATCAGTTTGACCAAAGTTGACTTTTTGGTCAAAGTTGACCAATTGGGTCAAGGGGTATTCATTAGGTCGAGGATTGATCATTTTGACGAATTTAACTTTTCGATCGAAAGTTGATCGATTGGGTCATTGGGTTGGTCATTAGATTCGAGTATTGACCATTTTGACAAAGTTTACTTTTGTTCAGAGATAGACCTTTGGATTGATAATTAGTCATTTGGTTAAAATTAACTATTTTGACCGAAAATAACTTTTTGTCGAAATTTGACCACTTGATTGAGTAGCTAGGTCAGGATCGACCATTTTGACCAAAGTTGACTTTTTGGTTAAAAGTTAACCTATTGGGTCAATTGGTTGGTCATTTGATCAAAGATTGGCCATTTTAACCAAAGTTGACATTTTTTGTCAGAGATTGAGTTATTGGGTCAATATTTGGTCATTTGGTCAAAAATTGACTATTTTGACTAAAGTTGACTTTTTAGCCAAAAGTTGACCTATTGGGTCAATGGGTTGGTCATTGGGTCAAGGATTAAATATTTTGACAAAAGTTGACTTTTTGTTCAAAAGTTAACCTATTGGGTCAATGGATTGGTCATTGGGTCTGAAATTGACCAGTTTAACTAAAGTTAACATTTTGAGTCGAACGTTGACTGTTACGTCGATGGGGTGGTCATTAGGTCAAAAATTAACTATTTTGACCAAAATTGACTTTTTGGTCAAAAGTTGACCTATTAGGTTAATTGGTCTGTCAATGGTTTAAGGATTGACCATTTTAACCAAAATTAACTTTTTGGTCAAATGTGACCTATTGGATCAATGGGTTGGCCTTTGGGTCAAGGATTGTCCATTTTGAATAAAATTAATGTTTTGATAAGAGTTTGACTTATTGGGTCAATAATTAGTCATTAGGTCAAAAATTGACTATTTTGATCAAAATTGACTTCTTTTTTCTCTATTTTGACGAAAAATTGACTTCTTTGTCAAATATTGTCCTATTGGGTCAATGGGTTGGTCAATTGGTCATGGATTTGTTCATCTTGACCAAAGTTGACTTTTTTTGTCAAAAGTTGATCAATTGGGTCAAATGGTATTTCATTGTGTTAAGGATTGACCATTTTGACCAAAATTGATATTTTGGTCAAAACTTGACCCATTAGATTAATTAGATGGCGATTAGGTCGAAAGTTGGTATTTTGACCAAAAGTGATTTTGGTCGAAACTTCGCGATTGGAGTCAATAGGTTGATCATTTGGTCAAGAATTAACCATTTTGATTAAAGTTGACTTTTTGGTAATAAGTTGACCTATTGGGTCAATGGGTTCGTCATTGGGTTAAGGATTCATCATTTTGACCAAAGTTAAAATTTTAGTCGGTGATTGACTTATTGGATCAATAATTGGTCCTTAGGTAAAAAATTGACTATTTTGACCAAAATTAACTTTTTTGGTCAAAAGTTGACCTATTGGGTCAACGAGTTGGTCTTTGGGTTAAGGATTGTCCATTTTGACCAACGTTGACTTTTTGGTCAAAATTTGGCCTATTGTGTCAATAATTGGTACTTTTTTAACCAAATTTGACTTTTTGGTCAAAAGTTGACCTATTGGGTCAACGAGTTGGTTATTAGGTCAAGGATTGATTATTTTGACCAAAGTTGACTTTTTGGTGAAAAGTTTATCTATTGGGTCAATGGGTTGGTCATTGGGTCAAGGATTGACTTTTTTAACCAAAGTTGACTTTTTAATCAGAGATTGACTTATTGGATCAATAATTTGTCATTCGGTCAAAAATTAAACTTTGATAAAAATTGACTTTTTCGTCAAAAAGTGACCTCTTTGGTCATTGGGTAAAGGATTGACCATTTTGACTGGAGTTGACTTTTTGTTCAAAAGTTGACCAATTAAGTCAATGGGTTAGTCATTGAGTCAAGGATTGACCATTTTGACCAAAGTTGACTTTTTGGTCAGATATTGACTTATTGGGTCAAAAATTAGTCATTCAGTTAAAATTTACTATTATGACCAAAATTGACTTTTTGGTCAAAAGTTAACCTAGTGGTCAATGTGTTAGTCATTGGGTTAAGGATTAACCATTTTGACCAAAGTTGACTTTTTGTTGAAAAGTTGACCTATTAAGTCAATGGGTTGGTCATTGGGCCAGAAATTGACCATTTTAACCAAAGTTGACATTTGGGTCAAAAGTTGACCTATTGGGTCAATGTGGCTGTCATTAGGTCTAAAATTGACTATTTTGACCAAAATTGACTTTTTGGTCAAAAGTTGTCCTATTAGGTCAATGGGTTGGCCATTGGTTTAAGGATTGACCATTTTGACCAAAATTAACTTTTTGGTAAAAAATTGACTTATTGGGTCAATGGTTGGTTTTTGGGTCATGGATTGACCATTTTGACCAAAGTTGGCTTTTTGGTAAGAGATTGACTTAATGGGTCAATAATTTGTCATTAGGTCAAAAATTGACTTTTAACTAATTTTGTCTTCTTTATCAAATATTGACATATTAGGTTAATGGGTTGGTCAATTGGTCAATGATTTGATCATTTTGACCAAAGTTGACTTTTTGGTCTTAAGTTGACCTATTGAGTCAATGGGATGGTTGTTAGGTTAAAAATTGATTGTTTTGACCAATATTTACATTTTTTGTCAAAAGTTGATCAAATTGGTCAATTGATAAGTCATTATGTCAAGGATTGAACATTTTGACCAAAATTGATATTTTGGTAAAAAGTTGACCCATTGGGTCAATTGGGTCATCATTAGGTCAAAAGTTGACTATTTTGACCAAAATTGACTTTTTGGTCAAATGTTCACCTATTGGGTCAATGGTTTGATCATTTGGTCAAGGATTGAGCATTTTGACCAAAGTTGACTTTTAGGTAATAAGTTGACTTATTGGGTCAAGCATAGATCATTTTGACCAACATTAAATTTTTGGTCTGAGATTGACTTATTGGATGAATAATTGGTCATTAGGTCAAAAATTGACTATTTTGACCAAAATTAATTTTTTGGGTCTGAAGTTGACCTATTGGTTCAACGGGTTGGTCATTGGGTCTAGGATTGACCATTTGACCAAAGTTGACTTTTTGGTTAAAGGTTGACCTATTGTGTCAATAATTGGTACCTTTTGACCAAAATTGACATTTCAGTCAAAAGTTGACCTATTGGATTAAGGGGTTGGTTTATGGGTGAAGGATTGATTATTTTGACCAAAGTTAACTATTTGGTGAAAAGTTGACCTATTGGGTCAATGGGTTGGTCATTGGGTCAAGGATTGAACATTTTGACCAAAGTTGACTTTTTGGTCAGAGATTGACCTATTGGGTCAATAATTGGTCATTCGGTCAAAAATTAACTATTTTCACCAAAATTGACTTTTTGTCAAAAGTTGACCTATTTGGGTCATTGGGTGAAGGATTGACAATTTTGACCAAAGTTGACTTTTGGTTAAAAGTTGACCTATTGGGTCAATAGGATGGTCATTGGGTCAAAGATTGACCATTTTGACTAAAGTTGACTTTTTTGGTCAGAGATTGACTTATTGGGTCAATAATTGGTCATTAGGTCAAAAATTAACTATTTTAAACAAAATTAACTTTTTGGTCAAACTTCACCTATTGGGTTAATAGGTTGGACATTGGGTTAAGGATTGACCATTTTGACCAAAGTTGACCTTTTGTTCAGAAGTTAACCTATTGGGTCAATGAGTTGGTCATTGGGTCAGAAATTGACCATTTTAACCAATGTTGACATTTTGCTCAAAAGTTGACCAACTAGGTTAATGGGGTGGTCATTAGGTCAAAAATTAACTATTTTGACCAAAATTGAGTTTTAGATTAAAAGTTGACATATTATGTTAATGGGTTGGTCATTGGTTCAAGGATTACCCATTTTGACTAAAATTGACTTTTTGGTCAAAAGTTGACCTATTGGGTTAATGGGTTGGTCTTTGGGTCAAGGATTGACCATTTTGACAAAAGTTGACTTTCTGGTCAAAAACTGACCTATTAAGTCATAGGTTGTTCATTGGGTCAGAATATGACCATTTTGACGAAAGTTGACTTTTTGGTTAAAAGTTAACCTATTGTGTCGATGAGATGGTCAAAAGGTTAAAAATTGACTATATCGACCAAAATTAACATTTGGTCAAAAGCTGGCCTACTGGGTCAATGGATTGGTCGTTGGGTCAAGGATGGACCATTTTGGCCAAAGTTTATTTTTGGTCAAAAGTTGACCTATTGTGTCAATGGGTTGGTCAATTGCCAAGGATTGACCATTCTGACCAAAGTTGGTGTTTTGGTCCTTAGGTCAAAAATTGACTATCTTGACCAAAATTGACATTTTGGTCAAAAGCTGACCTATTTGGTCAATGGGTTGGTTTTTGGTTCAAGGATTAACCATTTTGACCAAAATTGACTTTTTGGTCAAAAGTTGACCTATTAGGTCAATGGGTTGGTCTTTGCGTCAAAGATTGACCATTTTTACCAAAGTTGACTTTTTAGTAAGAAGTTAACTTATTGGATCAATAATTAGTCATCAAGTAAAAAATTGATAATTTTGACCAAAATTGACTTCTTGGTCAAACATTGACATATTGGGTCAATGGGTTGGTCATTGGGTCAAGGATTGACCATTTTGACCAAAGTTGACTTTTTGCTCTAAAGATGACCTTTTGGGTTAATGGGTTGGCCATTAGGTCAGAAATTGACCATTTTAACCAAAGTTGACAATTTGCTCAAAAGTTGACCCATTGGGACAATGGGATGGTCATTAGGTCAAAAATTAACTATTTTGAACAAAATTGAGTTTTTGGTCAAAAGTTGACCTATTGGGTCAATGGGTTGGTCTTTGGTTCAAGGATTGACCATTTTGACCAAAAATGACTTTTTTGTAAGTGATTTACTTATTGGGTCAATATTTGGTCATTAGGTCAAAAATTGACTTCTTTATTAAATATTGACCTATCCGGTCAATGGGTTGGTCAATTGGTCAATGATTTGATCATTTTGACCAAAGTTGACTTTTGGTCATAAGTTGACCTATTGGTTAAATGGGTGGGTCATTGGGTTAGAAATTCACCATTTTGACCAAAGTTGACTTTTTGGTAAAAAGTTAACCTATTGGGTCAACGGGGTGGTCATTAGATCAAAAATTGACTATATTAACAAAAATTGGCTTTTTGGTCAAAAGTTGACCTATTGGGTTAATGGGTTGGCCATTGGGTCAAGGATTTACCATTTTGACTTTTTGGTCAAAAGTTGACCTTTTGAGTTAATGAGTTAGTAATTGGGTTAAGGATTGGCCATTTTGACTAAAGCTGTCTTTTTGGTCAGAGATTGACTTGTTGGGTCAATGATTGGTCGTTAGCTCAAAAATTGTCTAAATTTTGACCAAAATTGACTTTTTGGTCAAAAATTGACCTAATAGGTCAATAGGTTAGTCATTGCATCAAAGATTGATCATTTTGACTAAAGTTAATTTTTTGGTCAAAAACTGACCTATTGGGTCATTAGGTTGGTCATGGGTCAGAATATGACCATTTCGACCAAAGTTAACTTTTTGGTCTAAAGTTGACCTAATGGTCAATGGGGTGGTCATTAAGTTAAAAATTGACTATATCGACAAAAATTAACTTTTGGTTAATAGTTGACTCATTGGGTCAATGGATTGGTCATTGGTTCAAGGATGGACCATTTTGACAAAAGTTTATTTTTTGGTCAAAAGTTGACCTATTGGGTCAATGGGTTGGTCATTGGGTTAAGGATTGAACATTCTGACCAAAGTTGGCATTTTGGTCATTAGGTCAAAAATTGACTATCTTGACCAAAATTAACATTTTAGTCAAAGGTTCACCTATTTGGTCAATGGGTTGGTCTTTGGTTCAAGGATTGACCAAAATTGACTTTTTGGTCAAAAGTTCACATATTGGGTCAATGGGTTGGTCTTTGGGTCAAGGATTAATAATTTTGACCAAAGTTGACTTTTTAGTAAGAGATTGACTTATTGGGTCAATAATTGGTCATCATGTCAAAAATTGATAATTTTGACCAAAATTGACTTCTTGGTCAAATATTGACATATGGGTCAATGGGTTGGTCATTCAGTCAAGAATTGACCATTTTGACGAAAGTTGACTTTTTGCTCAAAAGTTGACATATTAGGTCCATGGGTTGGTCATTAGGTCAGAAATTGACCATTTTGACCAAATTTAACTTTTGGTCAAAAGTTAACCTATTGGGTCATTGGGGTGGTCATTAGATAAAAAATTGACTATTTTGAGCAAAATTGACTTTTTGGTCAAAAGTTGACCTATTGGGTCAATGGGTTGGTCATTGGATTAAGGAATGACCTTTTTGACTAAAGTTGTCTTTTTGGTCATAGATTAATTTGTGTGGTCAATAATTGGTCATTAGGCCAAAAATTGACTATTTTTACAAAAATTTAATCATTGGTAAAATGTTCACCCATTAGGTAAATGGGGTTCTAATTGGATCAGAATATTACCATTTTGACCAAAGTAGATATTTTGGTTAAAAGTTGACTTATTGGGTCAATGGGGTGGTCATTAGGTTAACAATTGACTAAATCGACCAAAAATGACTTTTGGTTAAAATTTGACCTACTGGGTCAATGGATTGGTCATTGGGTCAAGGAAGGACCATTTCGACAAAGTTTATATTTTGGTCAAAAGTTGACCTATTGGGTCAATGGGTTGGTCATTGGTTAAGGATTGACAATTCTGACCAAAGTTGGTGTTTGGTTATTAGGTCAAAAATCGGTATCTTGACCAAAATTAACATTTTGGTCAAAAGTTGACCTATTTGGTCAATGGGTTGGTCTTTGGTTCAAGGATTGACCATTTTGACCAAAATTGACTTTTTAGTCAAAAGTTGACCTATTTGGTCAATGGGTTGGTCTTTGGGTCAAGGATTGACCATTTTGACCAAAGTTGACTTTTTAGTAAGAGATTGACTTATTAGGTCAATAATTGGTCATCAGGTAAAAAATTGATAATTTTGACCAAAATTGACTTCTTGGTCAAATATTGACATATGAGGCCAATGGGTGGTCATTGGATGAAGGATTGACCATTTTGACCAAAGTTGACTTTTTGCTTAAAAGTTGACCTTTAGGGTCAACGGGTTAGTCATTAGGTCAGAAATTGACCATTTTAACCAAAGTTGACAATTTGGTCAAAAGTTGACCCATTGGATCAATGGGGTGGTCATTAGGTCAAAAATTAACTATTTTGGCCAATATTTAGTTTTTGGTCAAAAGTAGACCTATTGGGTCAATGAGTTGGTTTTTGGTTCAAGGATTGACCATTTTGACCAAAATTGACTTTTTAGTATGTGATTGACTTATTGGGTCAATAATTGGTCATTTGGTCAAAAATTGACATCTTTATTAAATATTGACCTATTTGGTCAATTGGTTGGTCATTTGGTCAAGGATTTGATCATTTTGACGAAAGTTGACTTTTGGTCATAAATTGATTGTTGGGTTACATGGGTTGGTCAATGGGTCAGTAATTGACCATTTTGACCAAAGCTGACTTTTTGGTAAAAAGTTAAAACTATTGGGTCAACGGGGTGGTCATTAGATCAAAAATTGACTTTTTTGTCCAAAATTGGCTTTTTGGACAAAAGTTGACCTATTGGGTAATGGGTTGGTCATTAGGTCAAGAATTGTCCATTTTGACTGTTTGGTCAAAACTTGACCTTTTGGGTCAATGGGTTGGTCATTGGGTTAAGGATTGGCCATTTTGACCGAAGTTGTCCTTTTGGTCAGAGATTGACTTGTTGGGTCAATAATTGGTCATGTCAAAGATTGACATTTTTGACCAAAATTGACTTTTTAGTCAGAGATTAACTTATTGGATGAATAATTGGTTATTAGGTCAAACATTTATTAAATTTTGACCAAAATTGACTATTTGGTCAAAAGTTGACATACTAGGTCAATAGGTTAGTCATTGCGTCAAAGATTAATCATTTTGACTAAAGTTAACTTTTTGGTCAAAAATTGACCTATTGGGTCATTAGGTTGGTCATTAGGTCAGAATATGACCATTTTGACCAAATTTGACTTTTTGGTTAAAAGTTGACCAATTGTGTCAATGGGGTGGTCATTAAGTTAAAAATTGACTTTTGGTCAAAAGTTGACCTATTGGGTCAATGGATTGTCATTGGGTTAAGGATGGACCATTTTGACCAAAGTTTATTTTTTGGTCAAAAGTTGACCTATTAGGTCAATGGGTTGGTCATTGGGTCAAGTATTAAACATTTCGACGAAAGTTGGCGTTTTGGTCATTAGGTCAAAAGTTGACCTATTTGGTCAATGGGTTGGTCATTGGTTCAAGGATTGACCATTTTGACCAAAATTGAGTTTTTGGTCAAATGTTGACTATTGGGTCAATGGGTTGGTCTTTCGGTCAAGGATTGACCATTTTGATCAAAGTTTACTTTTTAGTAAGAGATTGACTTGTTGGGTCAATAATTGGTCATCAGGTTAAAAATTGATAATTTTGACCAAAATTGACTTCTTGGTCAAATATTGACATATTGGGTCAATGGGTTGGTCATTTGGTCAAGGATTGACCATTTTGACCAAAGTAAACTTTTTGCTCAGAAGTTAACCTATTGGGTCAATTGGTTGGTCATTCGGTTAGAAATTGACCATTTTGACCAAATTTAACTTTTGGTCAAAAGTTAACCTATTGGGTCATTGCGGTGGACATTAGATAAAAAAATTGACTATTTTGAGTAAAATTGACTTTTTGGTCAAAAGTTGACCTATTGGGTCAATGGGTTGATCATTGGGTTAAGGAATGACCATTTTGACTAAAGTTGTCTTTTTGGTCATAGATTAACTTGTCGGGTCAATAATTGGTCATTAGATTGGCGAAACTGACTATTTTTATGAAAATTTAATCTTTGATGAAATTTTCACCCCTTGGGTAAATGGTATGGTTATTGGGTCAAAATATGACCACTTTGACTAAAGTAGATATTTTGGTTAAAAATTGACTTATTGGGTCAATGGGGTGGTCATTAGATAAGAAGTTGACTGTTTTGACCAAAATTGACTTTTTGGGTCAAAAGTTGACCTATTTTGATCAATGGGTTGGTCATTGGATCAAGGATCGACCATTTCGACAAAAGTTAACATTTTGGCCAGAAGTTATCCTATTGGGTCAATGGGTTGATCATTTGGTCAAGGATTGACGATTTTGACCAAAGTTAACTTTTTGGTTAGAGATTGACTTTTTGGATCAATATTTGGTCATTAATTCAAAAATTATCCATTTTGACCAAAATTGACTGTTTTGTCAAAAGTTGACCTATTGGGTCATTAGGTCAAGCATTGACCATTTTGACCAAAATTGACTTTTTGGCTAAAAATTGACTTATTGTTAATGGGTTGGTCATTGGGTCAAAGATTGACCATTTTAACCAAAGTTGACTTTTTTGTTAGAGATTGACTTATTCGGTCAATAATTGGTAATTAGGTCAAAAATTGACTATTTTGACCAAAATTACTTTTTCATTAAACGTTGACCTATTGGGTCAATGGGTTCATCATTGGGTCAAAAATTAACTTTTTTGTCCAAAATTTACTTTTTGGTCAAAAGTTGACTTATTGGGTTAAGGGGGTGTTCATTGGAGCAACAATTGACCATTTTGAGCAAATTTAACTTTTTGGTCAAAATTCAACCTATTGGGTCAATGGGGTGGTCATTAGATCAAAAATTGACTATTTTGGCCCAAATCAACTTTTTGGTCAAAAGTTGACCTACTGGGTTGAGTTGGTCGTTAAGTCAAGGATTGACCATTTTGACGTTTGGGTCAAAAGTTGACCTATTGGGTCAATATGTTGGTCATTGGGTCAAGGATTGACTGTTGACCAAAGTTATTTTCTTGGTCAGAGATTGACTTGTTGGGTCAATAATTGGTCATTAGGTCAAAAAATGAACATTTTGACAAAAATTGACTTTTAGTCTGAGATTGACTTATTCGATCAATAATTGGTCATTAGGTAAAAAATTGACAATTTTGACCTAAATGGACTTTTTGGTCAAAAGTTAACATACTAGGTCAATTGATTAGTCATTGCGTCAAAGATTGACCATTTTCACTAAAGTTAACTTTTTGGACATAAACTGACCTATTGGGTCTTTAGGTTAGTCATTGGGTCAGAATATGACCATTTTGACCAAAATTGATTTTTTTGTTAAAAGTTGACCTATTGTGTCAATAGGGTGGTCTTTAGGTTAAAAATTGACTATATCGACCAAAATTGACTTTTGGTCCAAAGTTGACCTATTGGGCTAATGATTTGGTCATTGGGTCAAGGATTGAACATTTTGACAAAAGTTTATTTTTTGGTCAAATGTTGACCTATTGGGTCAATTGGTTTGTCATTAGGTCAAGGATTGACCATTCTGACTAAAGTTGACATTTTGGTCAGAGATTGACTTATTGGGTCAATAATTGGTCATCAGGTCAAAAATTGACTTTTTAACCAAAATTGACTTTTTGGTCAAAAGTTAACTGTTAGAGTCGATGGGTTGGTCATTGGGTCGACGATAGATCATTTTGACCAAAGTTGACTTTTTGAGTCGAAACTTGACTGCGGGGTCGATGGGTTGGTCGTTGGGACAGAAATTGACCATTTTAACCAAATTTGACCAATCTGGTCAATGAGGTGGTCATTTGGTAAAAAATTAACTATTTTGACCAAAATTGACGTTTTGGTAATAAGTTACCCTATTGGGTCAATGGGTTGGCCATTGGGTCAAGGATTGACCATTTTGACCAAAGTTAAATTTTTGGTCAGTGATTGACATATTGGGTCAATAATTAGTCATTAGGACAAAGAATGACTATTTTAGCCAAAATTGACTTTTTGGTCAAAAGTTGACCTATTGGATCAACGGGTTGGTCTTTGGGTCAAAGAATGACCATTTTGAACAAAGTTGACTTTTTGGTCAAAATTTGTCCTATTGGGTCAATAATTGGTCATTATGTCGAGGATTGACCATTTTGACTAAAGTTGACTTTTTGTTCAAAAGCTAACCTATTGTGTCAATGGGTTGGTCATTCGGTTAGAAATTGATCATTTTGACTAAAGTTAACTTTTTGGTCAAAAACTGACCTATTGAGTCATTAGGTTGGTCATTTGGTCAGAATATGATCATTTTAACCAAAGTTGACTTTTTAGTTAAAAGTTGACATATTGTGTCAATGGGGTGGTCATTAGGTTAAAAATTGACTATATCGACCATAATTGACTTTTTTTTCCAAAGTTGACTTATTGGGTCAGTGGATTGGTCTTTGGGTCACGGATTGACCATTTTGACCAAAGTTTATTTTTTGGTCAAAAGTTGACCTATTGCGTCAATGGGTTGGTCATTGGGTCAAGGATTGACGATTCTGACCAAAGTTGACGTTTTGGTCAGAGATCGACTTATTGGGTCAATAAAAATTGGTCATTAGGTCAAAAATTGACTATTTTAACCAAAATTTACTTTTTGGTCAAAAATTAACATATTGGGTTAATGGGTTGGTCATTGGGTCAACAATAAATCATTTTGACCAAGGTTGACTTTTTGGTCAAAACTTGACTTATTGGGTCAATGGGTTAGTCGTTGGTATAGAAATTGACCATTTTAACTAAATTTAACCTATCTGGACAATGGGGTGGTCATTAGGTCAAAGATTGACTATTTTGACCAAACTTTACTTTTTGTTCAAAACTTGACCTATTTGGTCAATAGGTTGTTCATTGGATCAGGGATTGACCATTTTGACAAAAATTGACTTTTTGGTCAAAAGTTGACATATTAGATCAATGGGTTGGTCTTTGGGTCAAGGATTGACGATTTTGACCAAAGTTGACTTTTGGGAAAGAGATTGACTTATTGGGTCAATAATTGGTCATTATGTCAAAAATTGACAATATTAATCAAAATTAACTTCTTATTCATATATTGACCTATTAGGTCAATTTGTTGGTCATTGGGTCAAGGATTGATCGTATTGACCAAAGTTGAATTTTTGGTCATAAGTTGACCTATTGGGTCAATGGGATGGTCATTGGGTCAGAAATTGACCTTTTTGACCAAAGTTTGCTGTTTGGACAAAATTTAACATATTAGGTCAATGAGGGGTCATTAGATTAAAAATTGACTATTTTGACTAAAATTTTCTTTTCGGTCAAAAGTTGACCTATTGGGTTAATGGGTTGGTCATTGGGTCAAAAGTTGACCTATTGGATCAAAGGATTGGTCATTGGGTCAAGGATTGACCATTTTAACCAAAGTTAAATTTTTGGTCAGAGACTGACTTATTGGATCATTAATTGGTCATTAGGTAAAAAATTGACTCTTTTGACCAAAATTGACTTTTTCGTCAAAAGTTGACCTATTGGGTCAAGGGGATGGTCATTGGGTCAAGGATTGATCATTTTGACCAAAGTTGACTTTTTGGTCAAAAGTTTACCTATTGGGTCAATGGGTTGGTCATTGGGTCAAGGATTGACCATTTTGTCCAAAGTTAACTTTTTGGTAAGAGATTGAGTTATTGAGTCAATAATTGGACATACGGTCAAAAATTAACTATTTTGACCAAAATTAACTTTTTCGTTAAAAGTTGACCAATTCTTGATTGGGTCAAGGATTAACCATTTTGACCAAAGTTGGCTTTTTGGTTAGTTGACCTATTGGGTTAATGGGATGGTCATTGAGTAAGGGATTGACAATTTTGACCAAAGTTGACTTTTTGGTCAGATATTGACTTATTGGGACAATAATTGCTCATTCGGTCAAAAATGACTATTCTGAGTAAAGCTGAATTTTTCGTCAAAAGTTGACATGTTGGGTCAATGGGTTGGTCATTCGGTCAAGGATTGACCATTTTGATAAAGTTAACTTTTTGTTCAAAGGTTTACCTATTGGGTCAATGGGGTGGTCATTGGGTAAAAAATTGACTATTTTGACCCAAATTGACTTTTTGGTCAAAATTTAACCTTTTTGGTCAATGGATTAGTCGTTGGTTCAAAGATTGATCATTTTGACCAAAATTGACTTTCTGGTCAAAATTTGACCTATTAGGTTAATGGGTTGGCCTTCGGGTCAAGGATTGCCCATTTTGACCAAAGTTTACTTTTTGGTAAGAGATTAACTTATTGGGTCAATAATTAGTCATTATGTCAAAAATTAAAAATATTGACCAAAATTTACTTCTTTTTTAATTATTGACATATTGGGTCAATGGGTTGGTCATTGGGTCAAGGATTGATCGTATTGACCAAAGTTGACTTTTCGGTCATAAGTTGACCTATTGGGTCAATGGGTTGGTCATTGGGTTAAGGATTGACCTTTTTAACTAAAGTTGTATTTTTGGTCATAGATTAATTTACTGGGTCAATAATTGGTCATTAGGTCAAAAATTGACTATTTTTATGAAAATTTAATCTTTGGTCAAATGTTCACCTATTGGGTAAATGGGGTGGTTATTGGGTCAGAATATGAGCATTTTTACCAAAGCAGATATTTTGGTTAAAAGTTGACTTATTGTGTCAATGGGGTGGTCATTTGGTTAAGAATTGACTATATCGACCAAAATTGACTTTTGGTCAAAAGTTGACCTACTGGGTTAATAGATTGGTCATTGGGTCAAGGATAGACCATTTTGACCAAAGTTTATTTTTTGGTCAAAAAATGACCTATTGGGTCAATGGGTTGGTCATTGGTCAAGGAATGACCATTCTGACCAAAGTTAGTGTTTTGGTCATTATGTCAAAAATTGACTATCTTAACCAAAATTGACATTTCGGTCAAAAGTTGACCTATTTTTTTAATGGGTTGGTCTTTGGTTCAAGGATTGACCATTTTGACCAAAATTGAATTTTTAGTTAAAAGTTGACCAATTGGGTCAGTGGGTTGGTCTTTGCGTCAAGGATTGACCATTTTGACTAAAGTTGACATTTTAGTAAGAGATTAACTTATTGGATCAATAATTAGTCATCAGGTAAAAAATTGATAATTTTGACCAAAATTGACTACTTGGTCAAATATTGACATATTGGGTCAATGGGTTGGTAATTGGGTCAAAGATTGACCATTTTGACTAAAGTTGACGTTTTGCTCTAAAGTTGACTTTTTGGGTCAATGGGTTGGTCATTTGGTCAGAAATTGACCATTTTAACCAAAGTTGACAATTTGGTCAAAAGTTGACCCATTGGGTCAATGGGGTGGTCATTAGGTCTAAAATTAACTATTTTGATCAAAATTGAGTTTTTGGTCAAAAGTTGACCAATTGGGTCAATGGGTTGGTCTTTGGTTCAAGGATTGACCATTTTGACCAAAATTGACTATTTTGTAAGTGATTGACTTACTGGTTCAATAATTAGTCATTAGGTCAAATATTAACTTTTTTATTAAATATTGACCTATTCGGTCAATGGGTTGGTCAATTGGTCAAGGATTTAATCATTTTGAGCAAAGTTGACTTTTGGTCAAAAGTTGACCTATTGGGTCGATGGGTTGGTCATTGGGTCAGTAATTGACCATTTTGACCAAAGTTGACTTTTTGGTAAAAAGTTAACCTATTGGGTCTACGGGGTGGTCATTAGATCAAAAATTGACTATATTGACCAAAATTGCCTTTTTGGTCCAAAGTTGGCCTATTGGGTTAATGGGTTGGTCATTGGGTCAAGGATTGACCATTTTAACTTTTTGGTCAAAAGTTGACCTTTTGGGTCAATAGGTTGGTTATTGGGTTAAGGATTGGTGATTTTGACCAAAGTTGTATTTTTGGTTAGAGATTGACTTGTTGGGTCAATAATTGGTCGTTAAGTCAAAAATTGGCCATTTTAACCAAAATTAACTTTTTAGTTAGAGATTAACTTATTGGATCAAAAATTGGTCATTAGGTCAAAAATTGACTAAATTTTGACTAAAATTGAATTTTTTGTTAAAAGTTGACCTACTAGGTCAATAGGTTAGTCATTGCGTCAAAGATTGATCTTTTTTACTAAAGTTAGTTTTTTAGTCAAAAACTGACCTATTAGGCCATTTGGTTGATCATTGGGTCAGAATATGACCATTTTGACCAAGGTTGACTTTTTGGTCAAAAGTTGACCTATTGTGTCAATGGGGTGGTCATTAAGTTAAAAGTTGACCATATCGACCAAAATTGACTTTTGGTCAAATGTTGACTTGTTAGATTGATGGATTAGTCATTGGGTCAAGGATGGACAATTTTGAAAAAAGTTTATTTTTTGGTCAAAAGTTAACCTATTGGGTCAATGGGTTGGTCATTGGGTCAAGGATTGAACATTTTGACCAAAGTTGGTGTTTTAGTCTTTTGGCCACAAATTGACTATCTTGACCAAAATTAACATTTTGGTCAAAAGTTGGCCTATTTGGTCAATGGGTTGGTCTTTGGTTCAAGGACTGACCAAAGTTGACTTTTGGTCGAAACGTTGACCTGATTGGGTTAATGGGTTGGTCTTTGGGTCGAGATTGACAATTTTGACCAAAGTTGACTTTTTAGTAAGAGATTGACTTATTAGGTCAATAATTGGCCATCAGGCCAAAAATTGATAATTTTGACCAAAATTGACTTCTTGGTCAAATATTGACATATTGGGTCAATGGGTTGGTCATTTGGTCAAGGATTGACCATTTTGACCAAAGTTAACTTTTTGCTCAAAAGTTGACCTATTGGGTCCATGGGTTGGTCATTGGGTCATAAATTAACCATTTTGACCAAATTTAACTTTTGGTCAAAAGTTAATCTATTGGGTCATTGGGGTGGTCATTAGATTAAAAATTGATTATTTTGAGCAAAATTGACTTTTTGGTCAAAAGATGACCTATTGGGTCAATGGGTTGGTCATTGGGTTAAGGATTAACCTTTTTGACTAAAGTTGTGTTTTGGTCATAGATTAATTTTTTGGGTCAATTATTGGTCATTAGGTCAAAAATTGACTATTTTTATGAAAATTTATTCTTTGGTCAAATGTTCACCCATTGGCTCAGAATATGACCATTTTGACCAAAGTAGATATTTTGGCTAAAAGTTGACTTATTGGGTCAATCGGGTGGTCATTAGGTTAAAAATTGACTATATCGACCGAGTTGACATTCGATCAAAAGTTGACCTAATGGGTCAGTGGATTGGTCATTAGGTCAAGGATGGACCTTTTTGACCAAAGTTAATTTTTTGGTCAAAAGTTGACCTATTGGGTCAATGGGTTGGTCATTGGTCAAGGATTGACGATTTCGACCAATGTTGGCGTTTTGGTCATTAGGTCAAAAATTGACTATCTTAACCAAAATTGACATTTTGGTCAAAAGTTGACCTAATTGGTCAATGGGTTGGTCTTTGGTTCAAGGATTGACCATTTTGACCAAAATTGTCTTTTTAGTCGAAAGTTGACTGTATAGAGTCGATGGGTTGGTCTTTGGGTCGAAGATTGACCATTTTGACTAAAGTTGACTTTTTAGTAAGAGATTGACTTATTAGGTCGATAATTGGTCATCAGTGTAATAAAATTGATAATTTTGACCAAAATTGACTTCTTGTTAAAATATTGACATATTAGGTCGATATGGTCATTAGTTGAAGGATTGATCATTTTGACCAAAGTTGACTTTTTGCTCAAAAGTTGACCTTTTGGTTCAATGGGTTGGTCATTAGGTCAGAAATTGACCATTTTAACCAAAGTTGACAATATGGTCAAAAGTTGACTCCTTAGATCGATGGGGTAGTCATTATGTCAAAAATTAACAATTTTGACCAAATTGAGTTTTTGGACAAAAGTTGACCTATTGGGTCAATGGGTTGGTCTTTAGTTCAAGGATTGACCATTTTGACCAAAATTGACTATTTTGTTAGTGATTGACTTATTGGTTCAATAATTGGTCATTTGGTCAAATATTAACTTCTTTATTAAATATTGACCTATTCGGTCAATGGGTTGGTCAATTGGTCAAGGATTTAATCATTTTGAGCAAAGTTGACTTTTGGTCATAAGTTGACCTGTTGGGTCATTGGGTTGGTCATTGGGTCAGTAATTTGACATTTTGACCAAAGATGGCTTTTTGGTAAAAAGTTAACCAATTGGGTCAACGGGGTGGTCATTAGATCAAAAATTGACTATTTTGACCAAAATTGGCTTTTTGGTCAAAAGTTGACCTATTGGGTGAATGGGTTGGTCATTGGGTCAAGGATTGACCATTTTTACTTTTTAGTCAAAAGTTGAACTTTTGGGTCAACGGGTTGGTCATTGGGTTAAGGATTGGCCATTTTGACCAAAGTTGTCTTTTTGGTCAGAGATTGACTTGTTGGGTCAATAATTAGTCGTTATGTCAAAAATTGACCTTTTTGACCAAAATTGACTTTATAGTCAGAGATTAACTTATTGGATCAATAATTGGTCATTAGGTCAAAAATTGACTTAATTTTGACCAAAATTGACTTTTTGGTTAAAAGTTGACCTACTAGGTCAATAGGTTAGTCATTGCGTCAAAGATTGATCATTTTGACTAAAGTTAATTTTTTGGTCAAAAATTGAACTATTGGGTCATTATGTTGGTCATTGGGTCAGAAAATGGCCATTTTGACCAAATTTGACTTTTTTGTCAAAAGTTGACCTATTGTGTCAATGGGGGTGATCATTAAGTTAAAAATTGACTATATCGACCAAAATTGACTTTTGGTCAAAAGTTGACCTATTTGGTCAATGGATTGGTCATTGGGTCAAGGATGGACCATTTTGACAAAAGTTGACTTTTTGGTCGAAAGTTGGCTGATAGATTGAAGAGTTTGGTCGTTAGCTGTGAAATTGACCATTTTAACTAAATTTAACCTTTTCGGACAATGGGGTGGTCATTTGGTTAAAGAGTGACTATTTTGACCAAACTTGGTTTTTTGGTCAAAACTTGACCTATTTGGTCAATGGGTTGTTCATTGGATCACGGATTGACCATTTTGACAAAAATTGACTTTTTGGTCAACAGTTGACCTATTGGATCAATGGTTGGTCTTTGGGTCAAGGATTGACGATTTTGACTTTTCAGTCAAAATTTGACCATTCGATCAATGGGTTGGTCATTGGGTCAAGGATTGACCATTTTAACCAAAGTTAAATTTTTGGTCAGAGATTGACTTATTGGGTGAATAATTGGTCATTAGGTCAAAAATTGACTCTTTTGACCAAAATTGACTTTTTTGTCAAAAGTTGACCTATTGGGTCAAGGGTTTGGTCATTGGGTCAAGGATTGATCATTTTGACCAAAGTTGACTTTTTGGTCAAAAGTTTACCTATTTGGTCAATGGGTTGGTCATTGGGTCAAGGATTGACCATTTTGACCAAAGTTAACTTTTGGTCAGAGATTGAGTTATTAGGTTAATAATTGGACATTCGGTCAAAAATTAACTATTTTGACCAAAATTGACTTTTTCGTTAAAAGTTGACCAATTGGGTCATTGGGTTAAGGATTAACCATTTTGAACAAAGTGGGCTTTTTGGTTAAAAGTTGACCTATTGAGTTAATGGGTTGGTCATTGAGTAAGGGATTGGCGATTTTGACGAAAGTTGACTTTTCGGTTACATATTGACTTAATGGGTCGATAATTGGTCATTCGAAAAAATATGATTATTACGAGTAAAGTGACTTTTTGGTGAAAGTTGACAAATTAGGTCGATGGGTTGGTCGTTCGGTCAAGGATTGATCGATTTTGACAAAGTTTACTTTTTGTTAGTGACTATTAGATTGATGGGGTGGTCATTGGGTCGAAAATTGACTTTTTTACCCAAATTGACTTTTTAGTCGA
This sequence comes from Papilionanthe hookeriana x Papilionanthe teres, assembly GCA_022702705.1. Lineage (NCBI taxonomy): Eukaryota > Viridiplantae > Streptophyta > Magnoliopsida > Asparagales > Orchidaceae > Papilionanthe > Papilionanthe hookeriana x Papilionanthe teres. The sequence goes on from CM040425.1 coordinate 114,949,385, forward strand.
AAGTTGACCTTTTTGTCGATGTATCGATCATTGGTTGAAGATTGACCATTTTGACAAAAATTGACTTTTTGGTCAAAATTTGACCTATTAGGTCAATGGGTTGGATTTCGGGCCAAGGATTGCCCATTTTGACCAAAGTTGACTTTTTGGTAAAGATTGACTTATTGGGTCAATAATCAGTCATTAGATCAAAAATTGACTATTTTGACCAAAATTAACTTCTTTGTCATATAATGACCTATTGGGTCAATGGGTTGGTCAATTGGTCAAGGATTTGATCATTTTGACAAAAGTTGACTTTTTGGTCAAAAGTTGACCTATTGGGTCAATGGGATGGTTGTTTGGTCAAAAATTGACTATTTTGACTAATATTTGCTTTTTTGTCAAAGGTTAATCAATAGGGTCAATTGGTATGTCATTGTGTCAAGGATTGATCATTTTGACCAAAATTGATATTTCTGTCGAAAGTTGACCCTTTGGGTCAAATGGGTGGTCATTAGGTCAAAAGTTGACTATTTTGACCAAAATTGACTTTTTGGTCTAAAGTTCACCTATTGGGTCAATGGGTTGATCATTTGGTTAAGGATTGACCATTTTGACCAAAGTTGACTTTTTGACAATAAGTTGATCTATTGGGTCAATGGGTTGACCATTGGGTCAAGGATTGACGTTTTTGACTAAAGTTAAATATTTTTTAAGAGATTAGCTTATTGTGTCAATAATAGGTCATTAAGTAAAAATTATATTATTGTGACGAAAATTACCTTTTTGGTGAAAAGTTGATTTCATTGGGTTAAGCGAGTTAGTCATTAGGTCGGATTGACCATTTTAGCAAAGTTGACTTTTTGGTGAAAGTAGATCTATTCGGTCGATAATTGGACATTATGTCGAAAATTGAGTTTTTTGACCAAAATTAGCGTTCGGTCAAAGTTAACAGCGTAACTA
>CM040425.1:114950829-114974827 GCA_022702705.1 Papilionanthe hookeriana x Papilionanthe teres
CCAATGGGTCAATGTTTGACAAAAATATCAATTTTGGTCAAAATGGTCAATCCTTGACACAATGACATACTAATGACCCAATTGATCAACTTTTGACAAAAAGAGTAAATTTTGGTCAAAATAGTTAATTTTTAACCTAACAAACATCCCATTGACTCAATAGGTCAACTTATGACCAAAAAGTCAACTTTGGTCAAAATGATCAATTCCTTGACCAATTGACCAACATATTGACCGAATAGGTCAATATTTGTCAAAGAAGTCAATTTTGGTCAAATAGTCAATTTTTGACATAATAACCAATTGATGACCCAATAAGTTAATCTCTAACCGAAAAGTCAACTTTAGTCAAAATGGTCAATCTTTGACCCAAAGACCAACCCATTGACCCAATAGGTCAACTTTTGACCAAAAAGTCAATTTTGGTCAAAATGGCTAATCCTTGAATGAATGGCCAACCCATTGACCTAATTGGTCAACTTTTGACCAAAAGTTAATTTTGATCAAAATAGTCAATTTTTGAACTCATGACCACCCATTGTTTCAAAAGGTCAACTTTTGACCAAAATGTCAACTTTGGTTAAAATAGTTAATTTTTGACCCAATGACCAACTTGTTGACCCAATACGTCAACTTTTGAACAAAAAGTCAACTTTGTTCAAAATGGTTAATCCTTGACCCAATGACTCGACCATTGACCCGATAGAATCGACTTTTGAACCAAAAAATTAATTTTGGTCGAATTAGTCGATTTTTGACCTAATGACTGAGTTTTGACCCGATAAGTTGATTCTCTAACAAAAAGTCGACTTTGGTCAAAATGGTCGATCCCTAACCCAATGACCAACCCAATAACCCAGTGAGGTCAACCTTTAACCAAAAGTCGACTTTGGTCGCAATGGTCGATCCTTGACCCGATGACCAAAGAAGGTCGACTTTTGATCGAAAAGTCGATTTTGGTCGAAATAGTTAATTTTTAACCGAATGACCGATTATTCACCCAATAATTCCATCTCGACCAAAAGTCATCTTTGGTCAAAATGCTCAATCTTCGACTCCAGTGACCAACCCATCGACTCTGATAGGTAAATTTTTGACCAAAAAGTAAACTTTAGTCAAAATGATCAATCTATGACCCAATGACCAACCCCTTAACCCAATAGGTCAACTTTTGACCGAAAAGTTACTTTTGGTCAAAAAAAGTCATTTTTTGACATAATGTCCAATTATTGACCCAATAGGTCTACTTTTGACCAAAAAGTCAACTTTGCTAAAATGGTCAATCCTTGACCCAATAACTAACCCGTTAACCAAATGGGTCAACTTTTGACCAAAAAGTCAAAACGCTCAATCCTTGAGCCAATGACTAACCCATTAACCCAATAGCCCAACTTTTGACCAAAAAGTCAATTTTGGTCGAAATAATCAATTTTTGATCTAATGACCACAACATTGACCCAATAGGTTAACTTTTGACTAAAAAGTCAGCATTGGTCAAAATGATGCTTGACCAATTGACTAATCCACTGACCCAAGAGGTCAATATTTGACAAAGAAGTCAATTTTTATCAGAATAGTCATTTCTTGACCTAATAACCAATTATTGACCCAATCAGTCAATCTCTTACCAAAAAGTCAACTTTCATCAAATTAGTTAATCTTTGACCCAAAGACCAACCACATCGAACCTATAGGTTCAACTTTCGACCAAAAAGTCAATTTTTGGTCAAAATGATCAATCCTTGAACTAATGACCAACTCATTGACCTAATAGGTCAACTTTTGACCAAAAAGACAATTTTGGTCAAAGTAGTCAATTTTTAATCTAATGACCACCCCATTGTCCCAATAAGTCAAGTTTTGACCAAAATGTCAAGTTGGTTTAAAATTGTCAATTTCAGACCCAAAAAGTAACCCATTGACTCAATACGTCAACTTTTGAACAAAAGGTCAACTTTGATCAAAAAGGTCAATCCTCGACCCAATGACCAACCCATTAACCGAATATGTCAAGTTTTGACCAATAAGTCAATTTTTGTCAAAATAATCAATTTTTGACCTAATGACCAATTATTAACCTAATAAGACAATCTCTAACCAAAATGTCAACTTTGGTCAAAATGGTCAATCATTGAATCTAATGACTCAACCCATTGACTCAAAGAGTCAACTTTTGACCAAAAAGTCAACTTTGGTCAAAATGATCAATCCTTGACCAAATGACCAAACCATTGACCCAATAGGTCAACTTTTGGCCAAAGAGTCAATTTTGGTCAAAAAGTCAATTTTTAAAATATTGACCAATTATTGACCCAATAGGTCAACTTTTGACCAGAAAGTCAACTTTGGTCAAAATTGTCAATCCTTGACCCAATGGTCAACCCTTCGACCCAATAGGTCAACTTATTTCCCAAAAAATTAACTTTGGTCAAATTGGTCTATCATTGACCAAATGATCAACCCATTGACCCAATAGGTGAACTTTTGACCAAAAAGTCAATTTTAGTCAAAATTGTTAACCTTTGACCTAAAGACCATCTAATCGACTCCGATGGGTCAAATTTCGACTAAAATATCAATTTTGGTCAAAATGTTCAATCCTAGACACAATGAAATACCCATTGAGACGATCGACCAACTTTTGACAAAAAAAGTAAATATTAGTCAAAATAGTCAATTTTTAACCTAACAACCCCCCAATTGACCCAATAGGTCAACTTTTGACAAAAAAGTCAACTTTGGTTAAAATGGTCAATTTGTGACCTAATAACCAAGCCAATGAACCAGGTCAACTTTTGACCAAATAAGTCAACTTTGGTCAGAATGGTTATTCCTTGACCCAATGATCCCATGGGTAAAATTTAAGCAAAAAGTCAATTTTGGTCAAAATAGTCAATTTCTGACATAATGACCAATTATTGACCCAATAAGTCATTCTCTGACCAAAAAGTCAACTTCTGTCAAAATGGTCAATCCTTGACCCAATCCATAACCCATTGACCCAAAAGGTCAACTTTTAACAATAAAATTAACTTTGGTCTAAATAGTCAATCCTTGACCCAATCACCAACCCATTGACTCAATAGATCAACTTTTGCCGAAAAATTCAACTTTGATCAAAATGGTAAATCCTTGACCCAATGACCAACCCATTTACCTAATAGGTTAATTTTTGACAAAAAAGCCAATTTTAGTCAAAATAGTAAATTTTTGAATTAATGACAAATTATTGATCTAATAAGTCAATCTCTGACCAAAAAATCAACTTTGGTCAAAATCGTCAATCCTTAACCCGATAGACTGACCATATCGACCCAATAGGTCAACTTTTGACTGAAAAGTTAACTTTTGTTCAAATGGTCAATCCTTGACCTAATGACCAACCCATTGACTAAAATAAATCAACTTTTGACCGAAAAAGTCAATTTTAGTCAAATTAGTCGAATTTTGACCTAATTACCAAAAAATGAACTTTGGTCAAAATGTTCATATTCTGACTCTGATAACCACCCATTTACTCGATGGGTCGACATTTAACCAAAATTTAAAATTTGGAAAAAAAAAGATAATTTTTAACCTAATGACCAATTATTGACCCAACATGTCAATCTCTGACCAAAAAGACAACTTTGGTCAAAATGTCAATCCTTAACTTAATGACCAACCCATTGACCTAATAGGTCAACTTTGACCCAAAAATCAAAATGATCAATCCTTGACTCAATGACCAACCCATTAACCCAAAAGGTCAACTTTTAACCAAAAAGTCAATTTTGGTCAAAATATTCAATTTTTAAATTAATAACATATTATTGACCCAATAAGTCAATCTCTGACCGAAAAGTTAACTTTGATTAAAATCGTCAATCCTTGACCCATCTACCAACCCATTGACCCAATAGGTCAACTTTTGACCAAAAAGTTAACTTTTGTCGAAATGGTCAATCCTTGACCCAATGAGCAGCCGATTCACCAAACTAGGTCAACTTTTGACCCAAAAAGTTAATTTTGGTCAAAATAGTCAACTTTTGACCTAATGACCACCACATTGACCCAATAAGTCAACTTTTAACCAAAAAATCAACTTTGGTCAAAGTGGTCATATTCTGATCCAATAACCACCCGTTTACCTAATTGTTCAAGATTTGACCAAAAATTTAACATTCCATAAAAATAGTTAATTTTTGTCCTAAAGACCAATTATTGACCTTATAAGTCAATCTCTCACCAAAAAGAAAACTTTGGTCAAAATGGTCAATCCTTAACTCAATAACCAACCCATTTACACAATAGGTCAACTTTTAACCAACAAGTCAAAATGGTCAATCCTTGACCCATTGACCAACCCATTATCCCAATGGTCAACTTTTGACCAAAAATTCAATTTTGGTCAAATAGTCAATTTTTGATCTAATGACCACCCCGATGACCCGATAGGTTAATTTTTTACCAAAAGTCAACTTTGGTAGAAATGGTCGATTTTCGACCCAATGAACAACCCATTGACCCAATAGGTCGACTTATGACCAAAAGTCAACTTTGGTCGACATGATCAATCCTTGACCCGATGATCCGCCCATTAACCGAATAGGTCAATATGCGGCCAAGAAATCGATTTTGGTCAAAATTTTTGATTTCTGATCTAATGACCAATTATCGATCCGATAAGTAAATCTTTTACCAAAAGTTAACTTTGGTCAAAATGGTCGATCCTCGACCCAAAGACTGCAGCCTATTGACCTAATAGTAAACTTTCGACCGAAAAGTCAATTTTGGTCAAAATAGTTAATCCTCGAACCAAAGACCAAATCATCGACCGAATAAGTTAACTTTTCGACCAAAAGTCGATTTTTGTCAAAATGAGTCAGCTTTTTACCTACTATAGCCTAGTGACAATAGATCAAATTTTGTTAAAATGGTCCATTTACCGTCCTAAAGACCATTACATCGACTCTAATTTGTAACTGTTCGAGCCAAAATGATCTAACGTCGATCCAATGACTAACCCATCGATCTAATAGAGTTAATTTTTTACCAAAAAGATAATTTTAGTTAAAATAGTCGATTTTTGACCTGATGACCGATTATTGACCTAACAATGTCGATCTCTAACTAAAACGTCGACTTTGGCGGAATGGTCGATCCTTAACCCGATGACCGACCCATTGACTCCGATGATGAACTTCGACAAAAATAAATTTTGATCAAAATGGTCAATACTCGACTGAGTAGGCGATCGAATTGACTGATCGAATTAGACATCTCGACCAAAAGTCAATTTCTGGTCGATATAGTTAATTTTTAACCTTAATGACTACTTCATGACACAATAGGTCGTCTTTTGACCAAAAATCGATTTTGGTTAAAATGGTCGATATTCGACCTAATGAACAATTATCGACCCAATGAGTCAATCTTTGACCAAAAAGACGACTTCGCAATTAATCGATCCCTGACCCAATTACTCAACCCATGTGGCCCATAGGTCAACTTTTGACCAAAAAGTCAAAATAGTGAATCCCTGACCCAATGACCAACCCCTTAAGCCAATATGTCAACTTTTGACTAAAAAGTCAATTTTGGTCAAAAAAGTCAATTTTTGACAAAATGACCAATTATTGACCCAACCGGTCAACTTTTGACCAAAAAGTTAACTTTGGTCAAAATGGTCAATCCTTGACCCAATGACCAACCCGTTGACATAATAGGTCAACTTTTGACAAAAAAAGTCAATTTTGGTCAAATAAGTCAATTTTTCACCTAATGACAAATTATTGACCCAATAGGTCAATCTCTTACCAAAAATTTAACTTTGGTCAAAATGGTTAATCCTTAACCCGATGGCCAACCTATAGACCCAATAGGTCAACTTATTACCAAAAGTCAACTTCTGTAAAAATGGTCAATCCTTGACCAAATAATCAAATCATTGACCCAATAGGTGAACCTTTGACCAAAAAGTCAATTTTGGTTAAAATAGTCAACTTTTAACCTAATGACCACCTAATTGACCCAATATGTCTACTTTTAACCAATATATCAATTTTGGTCAAAATGGTTAATCCTTGACACCAAGAAATACCAATTGACCCAGTTGTTCAACTTTTGACAAAAAAGTAAATATTGGTCAAAAAAGTCTATTTTTAACCTAACAACCAACCCATTGACCCAATCGATCAACTTATGACCAAAAAGTCAACTTTGGTCAAAATGATCAAATCATTGACCCATTGACCAACCCATTGACTGAATAGTCAATTTTTGACATAATGACGAATTATTGACCCAATAAGTCAATCTCTAACCAAAAATTTAACTTTAGTCAAAATGGTCAATCCTTGACCCAAAGACCAACCTATTGACCCAATAGATCAACTTTTAACCAAAAAGTCAATTTTGGTCAAAAGAGTCAATCGTTGGACCAATGACTAACCCATTGACCTAATAGGTCAACCTTTTGACCAAAAAGTCATTTTGGTCAAAATAGTTAAATTTTGACCAAATGACCACCCCATTGACCCAATGAGTCAACTTTTGTCCAAAATGTCGACATTTAGTTAAAATGGTCGATTTCGACCCGATAGTCCGACCCATTGACCCAATAGGTCAACTTTTGAACAAAAAGTCAACTTTGATCAAAATGGTCAATCCCATTGACCCATTATGATAACTTTTGAGCAAAAAGTCAATTTTTGTCAAAATATTCAGTTTTGGACCTAATGACCAATTATTGCCGAATAAGTCAATTTCTGACCAAAACTCAACTTTGGTCAAAATGGTCAATCTTTGATCCAATGACCAACGCATTGATCCAATAGGTCAACTTTTAACCAAAAAGTCAACTTTGACAAAATAGTAAATCCTTGGCCAAATGACCCAATAGGTGAACTTTTGACAAAAAAAGTAAATTTTGGTCGAAATAGTTAATTTTTGACCGAATGACAACTATCGACCCGATAAGTCGATCTCGACCAAAAAAGTCAACTTTAGTCGAAATGAAGCGATCATTGACACTAATGACCAGACCCATTGACCAAATAGGTCGACTTTTGACCAAAAAGTTAATTTTGGTCAAAAAATTCAATTTTTGACAAAATTACCAATTATTAACACAATAGTTCAACTTTTGACCAAAAAGTCAACCTTGGTCAAAATGGTTAATCGTTGACCTAAGTAGACTGAAATTGGTTGACTCTGATATGTCTTTTTTTCACTAAAAAAGTCAATTTGGTCAAAATGATCAATTTTTGACCTAGAGACCAATTATTGGCCCAATAAGTCAATCTCAAATAAAAAATTTAACTTTGGTCAAAATGGTCAATTTTTGACCTAATGGCCAACCCATTGACCCAATAGGTCAACTTATTACCAAAAAGTTAACTTTGGTCAAAATGGTCAATCCTTGACCAATGGATCAACCCATTGACCAAATAGGTGAACTTTTGACCAAAAAGTTAATTTTGGTCAAAATAGTCAACTTTTGACCTAATGACCACCCATTTCACCCAATGGGTCAAATTTCTACATAAATATCAATTTTGGTCAAAATGGTCAATCCTTGACACAATGACATACTAATTGACCCAATTGATCAACTTTTGGCAAAAGGAGTAAATATTGGTCAAAATTGTTAATTTGTAACCTAACAACCATCCCATTGACTCGATGCAGTCGACTTATGACCAGTAAAGTCGACTTCGGTCGAAAATGATCAAATCCTCGACCAATCGATCGACCTATCGACCGAATAGATCGATATTTGTCAAAGAAGTCGATTTTAGTCAAAATAATCAATTTTCGACATAATAACCAATTATTGATCCAATAAGTCGATCTCTTACCAAAATCAACTTTGGTCAAAATGGTCGATCCTTAACCCAAAGACGTAACCCGATCGACATTGACTGTCACATCAAAAAGTCAATTTTGGTCGAAATGACTAATCCTCGAACTAATGACTGACCCATTGACCAAATTGGTCAACTTGCGATCAAAAGTCGATTTTGGTCAAAGAAAATAATCGTGTACTTTTTGACCTAATGGCCATTGTTTTCAATAGGTCAAGCTTTTGACCAAAATCTCGACTTTAGTTAAAATAGTCAATTTCCGACTGATGACACAACTTATTGATCTGATACGTCAACTTTCAAACAAAAAATCGAATTTGGTCGAAATGGTCAATCCTTTAACCGATGACGACCCATTGATTTAACAGATCAACTTTTGACCAAAAATCGATTTTGATCAAAATAATTAATTTTGACAACAAAAAATCGACTTTGGTCAAAATGGTCAATCTTTTAGCCGACAATGATAACCGTTGATCTAGTAGAGTCGACCTTTAACCAAAGCTCAACTTGGTCGAAATGGTCGATCCGCTTCGACCCGATGACCAAAAAGGTTAACTTTTGACGAAAAATTCGATTTTGGTCAAAATAGTTAATTTTTGACCGAATGACTAATTATTCACGATAATTCGATCTCGACAAAGGTCAACTTTGGTGAAAATGGACTGATCGTTGACCCGATGACCGACTCATTGACTCGATAGTTAAATTTTTGACGAAAAGTAAACTTTGGTGAAAATGATCGATATATGACGATAATGACTAACCTTGATAGATGAAGCACAGCCAAAGTCTATTTCGGTCAAAAAGTCAATTTTTGACATAATGTTCAATTATTGACCCAAAAGGTCTACTTTTGACCAAAAAGTCAACTTTGTTAAAATGGTCGATTCCTGACCCTATATGACTAACAGTGAACCTAATAGATTGACTTTTGACCAAAAAATCAATTTGGTCACGATAGTCGATTTTGACTTTATTGACCAATTATTGACACAATAAGTTAATATGTGACCATAAATTTAACTTTAGTAAAAAAAGGTCAATCCTTGACCCAATGGCCGACCTATTATCTGATAGATCAACTCATTGCGAAAAGTTGACTTTGGTCGAAATGGTCGCTTAACCAAATGATCAACCCATTGACCTGATAGGTGAACTTTTAACTAAAAAGTCGGGCTTGATGAAAATAGTCGACTTTTAACCTATTGGTCACCCATTTGACCCAGTAGATTACGACTTCGATAGAATTACTCAATTTTGGTCCAAAATGGTCAATCGATCGCTTGACAACATGACATGCCGATCGACCGATTGATCAACTCCTTTCGACAAAAAAGCAAATATTAGCTAAAAATGGTCGATTTTAACTAACGATCATCCCGCTGACCTCGATAGGTCAACTTTAGACGAAAGTCAACTATGGTGCAAATGATCGAATCCTTGACTGATCGGCCGAGCGCATCGATCTGATAGGTCACTATATGGCGAAGAAGTTAATTTTGGTCAAAATAATTGATTTTTGAATTAATGGACTAATTATTGACCAGAAATGAGTCAGTCTCTTACCAAAAAGTCAACTTTGGTCAAAATGAGGCGATCCTCGACCATGCAACCCATTTATCGACCGCATGAATGAATGGACAATAGATCCAGTACGGTTCAATTAAAAAGTCGACCTTTTGGGTATCAAAATGGTCGATCTTTGAACCAATGGCTAATTCATCGAGCAAAAAGGGTGAAGTTTCGACCAAAAGGTCACTTTGGGTCAAAATAGTCAATTTTGACCTAATGACGTTCACCCACCGACCAGCACAGGTCATTTTGAACAAAAAGTCAATTTTGTCAAAATAGTCAATCCTTGACCGAATGATCAATCCATTGACCCAATATCTCAACTTTTGACCAAAAAGTCAATTTTTACTCAAAATAGTCAATTTTGACTGAATGACAAATTATTGACCCAAAAAGTCAATATCTGACCAAAAGTCAACTTTTGTCAAAATTGTCAATCCCTTACTCAATGACCAACCCATTAACCCAATATGTCAACTTTTAACCAAAAAGCCAACTTTCGTCAAAATGGTTAATCCTTGACCCAGTGACTGAATTAGTCGACTTTTAACGAAAAGTAAATTTTGAGTCAAAATAGTTAAATTTTGATCAGAATGTCAATTATTGACCCGAAAATCGATCTCGACCCGAAAAGTTAACTTTGGTCAAAATGGTCAATCCTTGTCCTAATGACCAACCCATTGACCCGAATAGGTAAACTTTTGACCAAAAAGTCAACCTTGATCAAAATGATCGATCTTGTCCCGATGACTAACCATCGACCCCAACAGGTAAACTTTTGACCAAAAAGTCGACCTTAGTCGAAATGATCGATCCTTGACTCCGATGACTAACCCCTTGACCCAATAGAGTCAACTTTGACAAAAAAATTCAATTTTGGTCAAAATAGTTAATGTTCGACCGAATGTCCGATTATTGACCCAATAAGTCGATCTCCGACCAAAAATTTAACTTTGGTTAAAATGGTCGATCCTTGACCGATGACCAACTCATTGATCGATCAGGCCGACTTTTCGATCGAAAAGTCAAAATGGTCGATCCTTGACCCGATGACCGACCCATTAACCCATAGGTCAACTTTTGACAAAAAATTTTAGTCGAAATAGTTATTTTTAATCTAATGACCACTCCATTGACCTACTAGGTTAAACTTTGACCAAAAGTAAACTTTGGTCAAAAAGGTCAATTTTCGACCCAATGACCAACCCATTGACCCAATAGGTCAACTTATGATCGAAAAGACAAGTTTGGTCAAAACGATCAATCCTTGACCAAATGACCATCCCATTGACCCAATTGGTCAATATTTGAACAAGAAGTCAATTTTGGTCAATATTGTCAATTTTGGTCAATATTGTCAATTTTTGATATACTGACAGTGTGACCCAATAAATCAATCTCTTACCAAAAAGTAAACTTTGGAAAAAATCGTCAATCCTTGACCCAAAGACGAACCCATTGATCCAATAGGTCAACTTTTGACCAAAAACTCAGTTTTGGTCAAAATAGTTAATTTTTGACCTAATTACCACCCCACTGACCCAATGGGTCGACTTTTGACCAAAAAGTCATCCTTGGTCAAAATGACTTATTGTTGACCCAATGACCAACCAATTAACCCAATAGGTTAACTTTTGACAAAAAGGTCAATTTTGGTTAAAATTGTTAATTTTTTACCTAATGACCAATTTTTATTGATCCTATAAGTCGATCTCTGACAAAAACGTCAACTTTGTTCAAATCGTCATTCCTTGACCCAAGGACCAACCCATTGACGCAATAGGTCAACTTTTGACCAAAAAATAAACTTCTGGACAGGAAATGATCGATCCTTGACCCAAAGGCACCGTTGCCGACCCCGATATGTCGAACTTTTGAAAAAAAGTTATTGTTGTCGATATCGTCGACTTTAACTTAATGACCACCCCATCGACACGATGAGGTCGACTTTTTACTAAAATGTCAACTTTGGTTAAAATGATCACATTCGACCTAATGACGAACCTAAAGACCCACATAGGTCAGGTTTTTACAAAAGTTAACTTTAGTCGAAATGGTCGATTCACAGCTAAATAACCAGCCAATTGACCCAATAGTTTGCTTTTGAACAAAGTCAACTTTAGTCGAAAATGGTCGATCTTGACATAATGACCAATTATAGACCCTATAGGACAACTTTAGACCAAAAAGTCAACTTTGTTCAAAATGGTCAATCTTGGACCCAATGACCAACCCGTTGATCCAATAGGTCAACTTTTAACCAAAAAGTCAATTTTGGTTAAAATAGTCATTTTTTGTCTGAATGACTAATTATTGACCCAATATGTCAATCACTGACCAAAAAATTAACTTTGGTCAAAATGGTCAATCCTTGACCCCCGAATGGCCAACCCATTGACCAAATTGGTTAACTTATTACCAAAAAGACAATTTTAGTCAAAATAGTCAATTTTTTACACTAATGACCACCCTCATTGACTCCAATTGGTCGAATTTAGTTAAAATGGTCGATTCTCGTCCCAGACGACCGACCCATTGACCAGATAGGTCGAGTTTTGACCAAAAGTCGAACTTTGAGTGCGCAAAATGACTTATCAAGTCGACTCAATGACTGACCCATTGACCCGATAAGTTAACTTCTGACCAAAATGTCGACTTTGGTCAGAATGGTCATCCTTGACTGGTGACCGACTATTGACTCGATAGGTCGACATTTGACCAAAAAATAAGCTTTGGTCAAAATGTTCGTTCCTTGACCCGAATGACCGATTCATTAGCCTAATAGATTCGACCTTTGACCAAAAGTCGATTTTGGTCGATCTAGTGAATTTTAACCTAAAGACCACCCTTTTGACACAATTAGTCAACTTTTAACCCAAAATTCACATTTGGTCAAAATGGTCATATTCTGACCCAATGACCAACCTAAAGTCCCAATAGGTCAGTTTATGACCAAGTAGTTAACTTTAGTGCAAATGGTCAATCATTGACGCAATGGCTAACCAATTGACCCAGTAGGTCAACTTTTGACCAAAAAGTCAATTTTGGTTAAAATAGTCATTTTTGGTCAAAATAGTCAATTTTTGTCCTAATGACCAATTATTGATCCAATAAGTCGATCTCGACTAAAAAGTTAATTTTTGTCAAAAAGTTTAGTTTTTTGACCTAATGACCAATTATTGACCCAACAAGTTAATCTCTGACCAAAAAGATAACTTTGGTCAAATAGGTCAATCCTTGACCCAATGACCAACCCATTGACCCAATAACTCAACTTTTGACCAAAAAATCAATATGGTCAATTCTTGAATTAACAACCAACCCAACCCAATAGGTCAACTTTTGACCAAAAAGTCAATTTGGGTCAAAAAAATCAATTTTTGATCTAATGACCACCCATTGACCCAATAGGTTGACTTTTGACCAAAATGTTAAATTTGATCAAAATGGTCAATTTTAGATCCAATGAACAACCCCTTGACCTAATAGGTCAACTTTGACCAAAAAGAAAATTTTGATAAAAAAAGTTAATTTTTGACCTAATGACCAACCCATTGACCCAATAGGTCAACGTTTAATGAAAAAGTCAATTTCCGTCAAAATAGTCAATTTTTGACCTAAATACCAATTATTGACCCAATAAGTCAATCTCTGACAAAAAAGTCAACTTTGGTTAAAATGGTCAATCTTTAACCCAATGACCAACTCATTGACCCAATAAGTTAATTTTTAGCAAGAAAGCCAATTTTGGTCAAAATGGTCAATCCTTGACCAAATGACCCAATAGGTCAACTTTTGACAAAACAGTCACTTTTGGTCAAAATGGATAATTTTTAAATTAATGACCAAATATTGATCCAAAAAGTCAATCTCTGACCAAAATGTCAACTTTGGTCAAAATCGTCAATCCTTGACCAAATGATGAACCCATTGACCCAATAGGTCAACGTTTGACCAAAAAGTTAACTTTTGTCGAAATGGTCAATCCTTGACCCAATGACCAACCCATTAATAAAAATTGGTGAAATATTGACCCAAAAAGTCAATTTTGGTCAAAACAGTAAACTTCTGATCTAAATACCATCCCATTGACCCAATAAGTCAACTTTTTACCAAAATATCTGCTTTAGTCAAAATGGTCATTTATTGACCCCATAACCACACCATTTACCCAAGGGGTGAACATTTCATCAAAGATTAAATTTTCATAAAAATAGTTAATTTTTGACCAAATGACCAATTATTGACCCGACAAGTTAATCTATGACCAAAAAGACAACTTTAGTCAAAAAGGTCAGTCCCTAACCCGATGATCAACACATTGAACCAATAGGTCAACTTTTGATCAAAATGTCAGTTTTGCTCAAAATAGTCGATTTTTTATCTAATGACACTTCATGACCCGATAGGTTAACTTTTGACCAAAAGATAAATTTGGTCGAAATGGTCGATTTACGACCAATAGGTCGACTTTTGAGCAAATAGTTTACTTTGGTCGAAATGGTCGATCCTTGACCAAATGACCAGAACCATTGACCCGATATGTCGATATTTGACAAAGAAGTCAATTTTGGTCAAAATTATCAATTTTTAGCTAATGACCGATTATTGACCCGATAAGTCGATCTCTCACTAAAAATTTAATATTGGTCGAAAATGGTCGATCCTTGACCTAAAGACCAACCCATTAACCCAATAATCGACTTTTGACGAAAAAGTGATATTTTGGTCGAAATGGTCGATCCTTGAACCGAAAGACCGACCCATGATAGGTCAATTTTTGACCTAATGACCAAAACACGCATCTTTGGTCGAATGTTCGATCCTTGACCCGATGACCAACCCATTGACCCGATACGTATCGACTTTTGACCAAAAAATAAACTTTGGTCAGAAATGGTCCATCCTTGACCTAATGACAATCCATTGATCTAATAGGTCGACTTTTGACCAAAAGTAAATTTTGGTCGATATAGTTAAATTTTTAACTTAATGACCACCCCATTGACACAATAGGTCGAGCTTTTGACCAAAAGTCGAATTTGGTCAAAATGGTCGATATTCGACCCAATGACCAACCTAATGACCCGATAGGTCGGCTTTTGACCAAAAAGTTAATTTTGGTCAAAATGATCGATCTTTGACGCAATGACTAACCTATTGACCTGGTAGAGTCGACTTTTGACCAAAAGTCATTTTTTGTCAAAATTTACCTAATGACCGATATTGATCTAATAATTTAATCTACGACTAAAAAGTCGATTTTGGTGAAAAGGTCGATTTTCGACCGAACGACCAATTATTGACCCAACAAGTCAATCTCTGACCAAAAAGACAGCTTTGGTAAAAATGGCCAATCCTTAACCTAAAGACCAACCCATTGACCCAAAAGGTCAGCTTTTAAGGAAAAAGATAACATGGTCAATCCTTGACCCAATGACCAACCCATTAACCCAATAGGTCAACTTTGGACCAAAAAGACAATTTTGGTCAATATAGTCAATTTTTGATCTAATGACCACCACGTTGACCAAATAGGCTAACTTTTTACCAAAATGTCAGCTTTGATCTAAATGGTCAATTAATGACCCAATGACCGACCCATTGACCCAACAAGTCAACTTATGACCAAAAGTCGACTTTGGTCGAAATGATCAAATCCTTGATCGATTGACCCGGCCATTGACCGAATAGGTCAATATTTAATAAAGAAGTCAATTTTTGACCTAACGACCAATTATTGACCCAAAAAGTCAATCACTTACCGAAAAGTCAATTTTGCTCAAAATGGTCAATCTTTGAACCAAAGACCAACCCATTGACCCAATAGGTCACCTTTTGACCAAAAACTCAATTTTGGTCAAAACAGCTAATTTTTGACCTAATGACCACCCCATTGACCCAATGGGTCAACTTTTGACCAAATTGTCAACTTTGGTTAAAATTATCAATTTCTGACCTAATGACTAACCCATTGACCCGAAAGGTCGACTTTTGAGCAAAAGTCAACTTTGGTCAAAATGGTCAATCCTTGACTCAATGACCGACTCGATTGACCTAAATATGTCGATATTTGACCAAGAAGTCGATTTTGGTCAAAATTATCGATTTTTTGCACGATGACCGATTATTGACCTAATAAGTCAATCTCTTACTTAAAAGTCAACTTTGGTGAAAATGGTTAATCCTTGACCCGAAAGCAACCCATTGACCTGGTTAGTCGACTTTTGCTTAAAAAATCGATTTTGGTCGAAAATGGTCAATCCTTGAGCGAGACTAACCATTGACCGAATAGGTCGATGTTTTGGCCAAAATGTCGATTTTGGTTCAAGAAAGTCGATTTTTGACCTAATGACCAAAACACCAACTTTGGTCAGAATGGTCAATCCTTGACCGATGACGACCCATTGACCAGATAGGTCAACTTTTGACCAAAAAATAAACTTTTGTCAAATTGGTCCATCCTTGACCGATGACCGATCCATTGACCTAGTAGTTGACTTTTGACGCAAAATCGATTTTAGTTGATATAATCAATTCTTAACTTTATTGACGTACCCATTGACCAATAAATCGAACTTTTAACCTAAAATATACTACTTTAGGTCAAAATGGTCAATCATGACCAATGACCGACCTATTGACAATAGATGACTTTGACTAAGTAAATTTTCAATAAAAATAGTCAATTTTGACCTAATGACCAAATATTGACCCAATAAATTAATCTATGATCAAAAAAACGACTTTAGTCAAAAAGATCGATCCTCGACTGACCAGCTCATTGACCCTATAGAGTCGATTTTGATCAAAAAGTTAATTTTGCTCAAAATAGTCAATTTTTGATCTTATGACCAACCCAATGACCCAATAGGTTAACTTTTGACCAAAAGATAAATTTGGTCAAAATGGTCAATTTTTGACCTAATGCCCAACCCATGGACCCACTAAGTCAACTTTTGAGCAAAAAGTCAACTTTGGTCAAAATGGTCAATCCTCGACCGAATAGTAACCCGTTAACGATAAGTCTGACTTTTTTACGAAAGTAATTTTGGTCGATCCTTGAACCAAAGACCGGCAGTTGGCCAAATAGGTTAACTTTTGTTAGAATGTTCAATCCTTGACGAACCCAATCCATTGACCAATAGGTCGACTTTTGACCAAAAATAAGCTTTTGTGAAATGGTTGCATCCTTGACCCGATGACCGATCCATTGACCCGATAGGTCGACTTTTGACGAAAGTCGATTTTGGTTGATATAGTCAATTTTGACTTAATGACCACCCCATTGACAGTATAGGTTGACATTTGACTGAAAAGTCGACTTTTGTCGAAATGTGTCATATTGACTGATAGACCGTTCGGTTTTTGACCAAAAAGTTAATTTTGGACAAAATTATCGATTTTTGATGCGATGACCAATTATTGACCCAATAAAGTCGATCTCTTACTAAAAAATCGACTTTGGTCAAAATGGTCGATTCTTGACCCGAAGACCAGGCCTATAGACCCGATAGCGTCGACTTTTAACCCAAAAGTAAATTTTGAGTCGATCCTTGAACGAACCCGGCAGTTGACCGAATAGGATAACTTTGGTTAGAATGTTCAATCCTTGACCCCGAAGAACCACGTTGGTGACGAATCGTTCGATGCTCGACCGTCAACCGATACCGGCTCGATCGTGCTTTGACTAAAAACTAAAACTTTTGTCAAAATGGTCCATCCTTGACCCAATGAGCCGATCCATTCGACCCGATAGGTTAACTTTTGACCAAAGGTTAATTTTGGTCGATATAGTCGATTTTAACCCAATGTCCACCCCATTGACCTTTATGGTGACTTTTGACCAAAAGTCGACTTTGGTCAAAATGGTCATATTCGACCGATGATCCGATAGGTCGGTTTTTGACGAAAAGTTAACTTCGAAAAAAATGATCGATCTTTGACGCAATGACTAGCTTTATTGACTGGTGAAGTCGACTTTTTGACCAAAAGTCAATTTTGGTCGAAATAGTTAATTTTTGATCGAATGACCAATTTTTGATCGAATGACAAAATTATCAACTTTTGACCGAAAAGTCGACTTTGGTCGAAATGGTCGATCCTTGACCCGATGACCGACTACGTTGACATAAGTAGGTCGACTTTTGACCGAAAAGTCGATTTCGGTAGAAAAAGTCGATTTTTGACAAAATTACTGATTATTGACATAATAGAGTCGACTTTTGACCGAAAAGTTGACTTTGGTCAAAATGGTTAATTGTTGACCCAATGACCAACTCGTTGACCCAATAGATCTTTTTTCACCAAAAAAGTCAATTTTGGTCAAAATAGTCAATTTTTGACCTAATGACCAATTATTGGCCCGATAAGTCAATCTTTGATAAAAAATTTAACTTTGGTCAAAAGGATCAATTCTTGACCTAATGGCCAACCCATTGACCCGATAGGTCGACTTATTACCGAAAGTCGACTTTGGTCGAAATGGTTAATCCTTGACGAATGATCGGCCCATTGACCCGATAGGTGAACTTTTGACCAAAAAGTCGATTTTGGTCAAAATAGTCGACTTTTGACCTTATGACCACCCAATTGACCCAATGGGTCAACTTTTGACCAAAATATCAATTTTGGTCAAAATGGTCACTCCTTGACACAATGCATACTAATTGACCCAACTGATCAACTTTTAACAAAAAGAGTAAGTATTGGTCAAAATAGTCAATTTCCAACCTAACAACCATCCCATTGACTCAATAGGTCAACTTATGACCAAAAGTCAGACTTTGGTCAAAATGATCAAATCCTTGACCAATGCTGACCAACTATTGACCGAATAGATTCGATATTTGTCGAAGATGTCGATTTTGGTCAAAATAGTTAATTTTTGACAAAATAACCAATTATTGACCCACTAAGTCGATCTCTTAACCAAAAAAGTCGACTTTGGTCGAAATGGTCAATCCTTGACCCGAAGACCGACCCGTTAACTTAATGGAGTCGACTTTTGACGAAAGTCGATTTTGAGTCGAAATGGTAATCCTTGAACTAATGACTGACCGATTGACCTAGTTGATCGGCTTTTGACCAAAAAGTCGATTTTAGTCGAAATAGTCGATTTTTGACCTCATGACCACCCATTGTTTCAATAGGTTAACTTTTGACCAAAATGTTAACATTGGTTAAAATAGTCGATTTTTGACCCGATGACCAGCTGTTAACCCGATACGTCGACTTTTTGAATAAAAAGTCAACTTTGGTCAAAATGGTCAATCCTTGACCCAATGACCAACCATTGACACAATAGGTTAACTTTTGCACCAAAAAGTCGATTTTGAGTCGAAATAGTCGATTTTTGACCTAATGACGCAATTTTTGACCCGATAAGTCGATACTGTAACCAAAAAGAGTTGACTCGAAAATGGTCGATCCTTAACCCAATATGGCCGACCCATTGACCCAGTTAGGTCAACCTTTAACCAAAAAGTCAACTTTGATCAAAATGGTCGATCCTTGACCCGATGACCAAAAAGGTCAACTTTTGACGAAAAAATCAAATTTGGTCAAAATAGTTAATTTTTGACCGAATGACCATTTATTCACCCAATAATTTAATCTCTGACCAAAAAGTCAACTTTGGTCAAAATGCTCAATCCATGACCCAATGACCAACCCATTGACCCAATAGGTAAATTTTTGACCAAAAAGTAAACTTTAGTCAAAATGATCAATCCATGCCCAATGACCAACCCCTTAACCCAATAGGTCAACTTTTGACTAAAAAGTCAATTTTTGACCTAATGACCAATTATTGACACAATAAGTTAATCTCTGACAAAAAATTTAACTTTAGTAAAAAAGGTCGATCCTTGACCCGATAGCGACCATTGATCGATAGATCGACTTATTACAAAAGTCGACTTTGGTCGAAATGGTCGATCCTTAACCAAATGATCGACCTATTGACCCAATAGGTGAACTTTTGACCCAAAAGTCGATTTTGGTCAAAATAGCTCGACTTTTGACCTATGACCACCCATTTGACCCATTGGGTCGACTTTTGACGAGAAATATCGATTTTGGTCAAAATGGTCAATCCTTGACACAATGACATACCAATTGACCCAATTGATCAACCTTTGACAAAAAAGTAAATATTAGTCAAAATAGTAAATTTTTAACGAAACAATCATCCCATTGACCGATAAGTCGACTTTTTGACCAAAAATTGACTTGGGTAAAAATGATTAAATCCTTAGACCAATTGACCCGACCCGTTGACCCGATAGGTCAATATATGACAAATAAGTTAATTTTTGGTCAAAATAGTCAACTTTTGACCTAATGACTAATTATTGACCCGATAAGTCGATCTCTTGCGAAAAGTCGACTTTGGTCGAAATGGGCAATCCTTGACCCGAAGGCCAACCCATTGACCTAATAGGTCAAATTTTGACAAAAAAGTCAATTTTGGTCAAAATGCACAATCTTCGAACCAATGACTAATCCATTGACCAAAAAGGTCAACTTTTGACCAAAAAGACAAATTAGGTCAAAATAGTCAATTTTTGACCCAATGACCACCCCATTGACCTAATTGGTCAACTTTTGAATAAAAAGTAAACTTTGTCAAAATGGTCAATCCTTGACCGAATGACCAACCCATTGAACCAATATGTCAACTTTTGACCAAAAAGCCGATTTTACTCAGAATAGTCATTTTTGGCTAGAATGACCGATTATTTACCCAATAAGTCGATATCGACCAAAAAGACAACATTGGTCAAAATTGTCAATCCCTTACTCAATGAACAACCCATTAACCCAATAGGTCAACTTTTAACCAAAAAGCCAACTTTGTTCAAAATGGTTAATCCTTGAATTGGTCAACTTTTAATGAAAAAGTTAACTTTGGTCAAAATAGTTAATTTTTGACCGAATGTCCAATTATTGACCCAATAACTCAATCTCTGACCAAAAAGTTAACTTTGGTCAAAATGGTCAATCCTTGACCCAATGACCAACCCATTGACCCAAAAGTTAAACTTTTGACCAAAAAGTCAACTTTGGTCAAAATGAACAATCTTTGACCCAATGACCAACCCCTTGACCCAATAGGTCAACTTTTAACAAAAAAGTCAATTTTGGTCAAAATAGTCATTTTTTGAACTAATGACCAATTATTGACCCAATAAGTCAATCTGTGATGAAAAAATAAACTTTGGCTAAAATGGTGAATCATTGACCAAATGACCAATCCTTTGATCAATGGGTCGACTTTGACTGAAAAGTCAAAATGGTCAATCCTTGACCCAATGACCAACCCATTAACCCAATAGGTCAACTTTTGACCAAAAAGAAAATTTTAGTCAAAATAGTCAATTTTTAATCTAATGACCACCCCATTGATCTAAAAGGTTAAATTTTGACCAAAAAGTCAACTTTGGTCAAAAAGGTCAATTTCTGGCCCAATGACCATTCCATTGACCCAATAGGTCAACTTATGACCAAAAAGTCAACTTTGGTCAATACGATCAATCCTTGACCCAATGACTAACCCATTGACCCAATAGGTCAATATTTGAACAAGAAGTTAATTTTGGTCAATATTGTCAATTTTTGACATAATGACCAATTATTGACCCAATAAATCAATCTTTTACCAAAAAGTCAACTTTGGTCAAAATCGTCAATCCTTGACCCAAAGAGCAACCCATTGATCCAATAGGTCAACTTTTGACCCAAAAGTCAATTTTTGTCAAAATGGTCAATCCCTGATCCAATGAACAACCCATTGACCAAATAGGTCAAGTTTTCACCAAAAAGTCAAGTTTGGTCGAAATAGTCGATCTT
Organism: Papilionanthe hookeriana x Papilionanthe teres; assembly: GCA_022702705.1. Taxonomy (NCBI): domain Eukaryota; kingdom Viridiplantae; phylum Streptophyta; class Magnoliopsida; order Asparagales; family Orchidaceae; genus Papilionanthe; species Papilionanthe hookeriana x Papilionanthe teres. The sequence goes on from CM040425.1 coordinate 114,972,105, forward strand.
TGACACAATGAGCCGCCATTGTCCGAATAGGTTAAATTTAGTTAAAATGGTCAATTTTGTACTTAGCGACAAACCCATTGACCCAATAGCTCAGTTTTGACCAAAAAGTCAACCTTGGCTCGAAATGACTTATTGTTGACCTGAAGTCCAACCCATTAACCCAAAAGGTTAACTTTTGACTAAAAAGTAAATTTTGGTTAAAATAGTCAATTTTTGAGCTAATGACCAATTTTTATTGACCTAATAAGTCGATCTCTGACCAAAACATTAACTTTGGTCAGAATCGTGGATCCTTGACCCAACGACCAACCTATTGACTTAATAGGTCGACTTTTGACCAAAAGATAAACTTTGGTCAAAAAGGTCAATCCTTGACCCAAAGACCAATCCACTGACCCAATAGGTCACCTTTTGAAAAAAAGTCTATTATGTTCGATATTGTCAATTTTTAACCTAATAACCACCCCATTGACACAATAGGTCAACTTTTAACTAAAAAGTCAACTTTGATCAAAATGATAATATTCTTACCAAATGACCCAAAAGGTCATTTTTTGACCGAAAAGCTTCCTATTTCTGACCGAATGACCAACTCATTGACCCAAAAGGTTAGCTATTGAACAAAAAGTCAACCTTAGTCAAAATAGTCAATCCTTGACATAATGACCAAATATTGACCCAATAGGATTTGACCAACAAGTCAACTTTGTTCAAAATGTTCAATCTTTGACCCAATGACCAACCCGTTGATCCAATAGGACAACTTTTGACCAAAAAGTCAATTTTGGTTAAAATAGTCATTAGTTGTCCTAATGACTAATTATTGACACGATAAGCTCGATCAGCGAAAAAATTTAACTTTGGTCAAAATGGTCAATCCTTGACCCAATGACCAACCCATTGACCCAATAGGTTAACTTTTTACCAAAAAGTCAATTTTGGTAAAAATAGTCAATTTTTTACTTAATGACAACCTGATTGACCCAATTGGTCAAATTTGGTTAAAATGATCAATTTCTATCCCAACGAACAACCCATTGACTTGATAGGTCAAGTTTTGACCAAAAAGTCAACTTTGGTCAAAATGATCTATCGTTGACCCAATGACCAACCCAATGACCAAATAGGTTAACTTTTGACCAAAAAGTCAATTTTGGTTAAAAAAAGTCAATTTTTGATTTAATGACCAATTAATGACCCAATAAGTCAATCTCTGACCAAAATGTCAACTTTGGTCAGAATGGTCAATCCTTGACCTAGTGACCAACCTATTAACCCAATAGGTCAACATTTGACCAAAAAATAAACTTTGGTTAAAATGTTCAATCCTTAACCTAATGACCGATTCGATTGACGATAGGTCGACTTTTGACCAAAAAGTTAATTTTGGTTGATATAGTCAATTTTTAACCTAAAGACCACCGTATTGACACAATAGGTCAACTTTTAACCAAAAAATTAACTTTGGTCAAAATCATCATATTCTGACCCAATGACCAACCTGAAGACCCAATAGGTCAGTTTATCACCAAAAAGTTAACTTTAGTGAAAATGGATCGATCTTGTACCAATAGTAACCAAGCTCGACCTAGTAGGTCAACTTTTGACCAAAAAGTCCATTTTGGTCAAAATAGTCAATTTTTAACTTAATGACAAATTATTAATTAAATAAGCCAATCTCTGACTAAAGTGTCAGTTTTTGTCAAAATGTTCATTTCTTGACCTAATGACCAATTATTGACCCAACAAGTCAATCTCTGACAAAAAGTATAACTTTGGTCAAATAAGTCAATCCTTTACCCAATGACCAACCCATTGACCAATAGGTCAACTTTTGACCAAAAAGTCAAAATGGTCAATCCTTCACTTAACAACCAACCCAACCGAGACAAGTCGACTCTTGATAAAGCTCATCGATTTTCGATCAAAATGGATAATTTTTGAATTAATAACCAAAAATTGATCCAAAAATTCAATCTCTGACCAAAAAGTCAACATTAGTCAAAATCGTCAATCCTTAAACAAATGATCAAACCATTGACCCAATAGGTTAACTTTTGACGAAAAAGTTGTCTTCTGTCGAAATGGTCAATCCTTGACCCAATGATCAACCCATTGATCAAAATAGGTCAACTTTTGACCCAAAAAGTCAATTTTGGTCAAAAAAGTCAACTTCTGATGTAATGAACACCCCATTGACCCAATAAGTTAACTTCTAACCAAAATATCTACTTTAGTCAAAATGGTCATATTTTGACCCAATATACACACCATTTACCCGCGAAAGTGAACATTTCATCGAGATTTAATTTTCATAAAAATAGTCAATTTTTGACATAATGACCAATTATTGACCTGACAAGTTAATCTATGACAAAAAAGACAACTTCAGTCAAAAAGGTCAATCCTTAACCCATCAACTCATTGACCCAATAGGTCAACTTTTGACCAAAAAGTCAATTTTGTTCAAAATAGTCAATTTTTTATCTAATGACCACCCCAATGTCCCAATAGGTTAACTTTTGACAAAAAGTTAAATTTGGTCAAAATGGTCAATTTCCGACTGAATAACCAACCCATTGACCCAATAGGTCAACTTTTGAACAAAAAGTTTACTTTGGTCAAAATGGTTAATCCTTGACCAAATGATCAACCCATTAACCCAATATGTCAATATTTGACCAAGAAGTCAATTTTGCTCAAAATTATCAATTTTTAACCTG